>JAWNOR010000109.1:0-86191 GCA_035045885.1 Drosophila borealis
GTCAGAGACGGCGGCGGTAAGATTGATTCCTCCAAAATTACTTTCAGCATGCAGGCAAGAACTGGTTAAAACTGTGACCAGATCTTGGCACAAAGAAATATATGCCGGTGAGGTACTGGTGAGGTGCTGGTGGCCAGGTGGCGCAGCGAAAGGTTTTTCGTCAAACGAACACGAAATTAAGATTTCGCCAATCGGCCACTTTTAGGGTTTTTTGTTTTTGTTCAATTTAATTGGGATTTAAATTTTAAGTACGACTGATGCCGAGCTTGTTGCTTTTAATTTAATTTTTTTTTGGTGGGGCTAAGTCCGAGCCGCCGTAGCCAAACCTTCGATTGTAAAAGTAATTTTGGAAAAAAAGGGTTATATCCGGGACCTACAGGCTTATATAGGGTATCAGAGCTTTTTTCTTTCGCGGATTAGATTGAAGATAGCTGCGCTGCCAACGTGCACGCAGGCGCTTTATAGCAGCGGCAGAATCATTGACAGCTGACCGTGACAGACAAAAGCTGATCGCTATAGCGTCGTTACACATACGCAAGCTGTTAGGATCGCTTACGCGGTTTAATTTAAATAGGAAAACTGCGACCATTACAGATGGTATTAAGTTGACGAACGACGAATCCTCTAGCCTTTCTTCCCATTTGGCTTGTGATATTGGGTCCAGCTTTTGTAAAATAATCTGCACAATGATGCATCCAGCGATTTGTTCGGAGTTGCCCATGCTCTTTAACGCGCGAATATGTGCGTTGAATTGGTCGGATAACTCCCTTAGCGACACGGCCGATCCACCTGCCACCCTCTTGAGCCCCAATATCTCAAGTATGTGTGCCTGAAAAACCAAACGTCTGTTATTAAACCTTTTCTCCAATAAATTAAGTGCTATGGCATAATTATCGTTTGTTATTTCCAATGATCGAATCGCGTCCAGCGCTGTATCCTTCAGGCACGATCGAAGATGCTGCAGCTTTTCGATATCTGCTAGATCAGGATGATTTTCTATGACGGTTGTGAACATAGAATAAAAGTCGGCCCATTCTGTGTAACCACCACTGAACGTAGGCAACTTTATTGAGGGTAGTGTCGGCGGTGCCTTAGCTCTAACTGTCTGCGAGGGCAGCACAGATTGGTCGCGAAATGTTGAGCAGGGCAATATTGAGACACGTTTCGCAATTTCACTCCGAACCAAAATTCCCATAGAAACTGCTAACTCATCGAAGTCCTCACGCAATTGGTTACCGATTTCATCAAAGTCTAGTTCTTCGGCTAGTGTGAGTAATATCAAATGAGGCCTGAAGCCGCTCGATTTGCTTCAGCCTAACACTAAGACCGCACTCATCAATTGCACTAAGTGGCGAATTAGTTATAGCATTTCGAAGTGTTTGCAAACTGTCATAAATTGAAATGGCTTTGCGCTTTAGAAAGGTCACCCTTTTTGCAGAGGGCACTGCACTAGAGGCATTATTTTCGGTTGCCATTAGAAGCGTGATAAAAAGCGCGTGCGAAACTAGCTGAGTAACCAACAACGGTGATCGCTAGTACATGCAAACCGTTCAAAAAACAATAGTTGTACAATAAGAACTTCGGCGAACGCAAGTGTCAAGCTATGCAACGAAGCAACGGCAAAAGCTTTTACATAAGTACCGCACGAATGAGCCACCGAAAGAGTAGGCAAAGCGACGGCGATAAGTATGTATGTATATAAACGAAATGCCAGGTGGTGTCTTTTAAGATTATTGCTTTAATGTAAAGCAAATAATAAAAAAAAAATAAAATCACGTCGGGGTCACCAAAATGTTGCGCTATTGAGCTTTTTCAATAGTTTTCACAAATAGAAATAATTAACTATTTATTTTTTGTGTTCAAAATTGTTTTTATATTTCTTAAAGTTACGAGAAGCAGGCAGACCCGAATTGGTCTGTGCTTATTATTTAAAAACAATAGTTTATATATACCCAAGCGAACCCGAATTAGTACGTGCCAATTTTAGCGAAGCGACAATTATTAGTTATAATTTTGAGTAATGCAAGTGGCCGATGCGTACCAAATGCATGAAGCGAACTAACTTAACTAACTCGATGCGCAGCATCGAGGCCTTCGCATAAGTAAAGCTATGGCAATAAAACGATAGTTACAGCGAAAAGCGGCAGCTCTATGTAAATGAATTCTTGAGAGCGAAATTTAGGCAATTGCTTTGCAAGCGGATAAAGGCTAAAATTATTTTTTATAAGTTTTAATACTATCGGATGCTAGGAATAAATATTTTTATGTCAGTTCTTGGCTTATACAAGATTGAATTTAAAAATTGGATGAAATATTCTTAGGTAGGGCTTTAAAAGTAAGATTTAAGCTTAAATCTGTGTTTTAATTCTTTTGGCAAACAAATTAAACACGGATTTAAATGATTTTTTAAAAAATCTGTGAAATCGTTTTCAATGCGATCGGATGCCATCAACAAATATTGATATAACAGTTCTTGGCATATTTTCCTAGGTGCTTGATTGAATTTAAAAATTAATAAAATATTCTTATGTATGGCTTTAAAAGTAAGCTTTAAACTAAAATCTGTGGTTGTGTTGCTTGCATCCGATCGTACTGTACACGATTTCACAGATTTTTGTAAAAATCATTTTATTTCTTGTTTTATTCTTTTGCCAAACGACTGAAAACACAGATTTTAGCTGAAAGCTTTCTTTTAAATCCCTACATAAAAATATTTCATCAATTTTTAAATTCAATCAAGCACCTAGGAAAATATGCCAAGAACTGTTATAAAAATATTTGTTGTTGGTATCCGATCGTAGTGAACACGATTTCACAGATTTTTTTAAAAAATGATTTTAATTCGTGGTTTATTTTTTTGCCAAACGACAGAAAACACAGATTTTAGTTTAATGCTTACTTTTAAAGACTAACATCAGAATATTTTATAAAATTTTTAAACTCAATCAAGCACCTAGGAAAATATGCCAAGAATTGTAATAAAAATATTTGTTGTTGGCATCCGATCGTATTGAACACTGTTGTAGTAGGGCGTCCGCAGGGCTTCCAGGTGAAACTTTACGAAATGAATTATCGTTGGGGGAGCGTTGTTGCTCTGCACAGTTTTCTTAATGAGGTTTGAAAAAAACACGTTTTGTTCACTTGAAGGTTATTTTTTATCTGTTCTATATTTTCAGAGTACATTACAATGTATTAGTGTAAGTGAGGTGTACTGGTTCCGGAGTTACATGGCGGTTGGATGGCGACTGCCGAATACACTTCTTGTGTGAACATGCCGCCCGCCTTGCAGTATTGCAAAAAAAAGGGGAGAGGGAAGTGGCTCTGTTCCTACTGGTGAGCGCAGGAGCCGGACAGTATCCACCCGAAGACCGTGTTTTGGGCCAGTGGTGCGCCGCCATGGCTCGGCAGGACGCCTTAGAGAATTAAATCGGGGTAGATATCCGAGCCCAACACCAGATTGGAGATTTCCGGCTGGAACCAGCGATTGTCTGCCAATCGAACGTTGTTGAAGGGCTCATTCAGTTTCTCGCTGACGAGCTTCGTTGGAGTTCGATACTGGAGATTTGGCATCACCTGCAGAATGACCTCTTGCTGGAAGCTAGAGGTCCTGGAACTTATGATGGCCGAGCAAACGTTGTCTTTACCGACGCGGGTGACGGATAGCCCGGAGGCCTTTGCCAAGGATGCGTCGATAAGACTTACCGGACAGCACGAGTCTAAAAGTGCCCGAGTGTCGCGGGTCGCCTTGCCGTTTCCAAGTCGGATGAGTGCTCTCGGGAGCACGGTTGTCCTTTTGTGTTCCATCAAAGTCGACAAGGAGATGGAACCAGCGGATGAAGGCGGCGCGGAGCGTCGCGCTTGGGCCTTGGTGCTGCGCATTGTTTGGGATCGCTCTGGAGATCGCGATGGCATGCGACGCGCTTCTTGGAAAGCGGAATGTTGGTGAGCCAGGCAGTTTGGACAGTATTTGTTGACCAGAACTGCTCGGAGTCTCTTTTCTGGAGATAGCCGCATGAACCGCTGGCACTTTCGCAGTGCGTGGACTCCTCGGCATACTCGGCATCGGAATGATTCCGTTGCCGGTCGGCTCTTGGATCGGCCTTGTTGTTGACGTGGAGACATCGTGCTGTTACGTGAAAAAAAACATAATAGACATTACTGATGCGGCTTTATACGGATGGTCGGCAGACCTATGGATCTAGGATTCTAGTCTTTACTGGAGATCCTACTGGATGGAAAATGGAGACTAGATTCTATCGGGAGCAGGATCAGCTTAGAGATAGGTCTCTTGGAGACACCTCGGGCTGTTAAGACGTCGACCACTCGTTTGGATTCGACCTAGACGCCAGTCATTAGCTGGAAGATTATCTTCTTTAATAATGACTAGATCGTCCCGTTGTTAGTCTCGCGTTGGAGTTTGCCATTTGTTTCTTTTGTGTAATTCTAAAAGATAATCATGTTTCCAACGGAGACAGAACTGTTGTTGCAAAGCCTTCAAGTGCTGCCAGCGGTTGATGATGGACGTGTCGTTTTCCTTGATCTCTGGCTCTGTGGCGGAAAGTAGAGGACCCCCGACTAGAAAATGACCGGGAGTCAGAGCTAGGAGATCAGTAGGATCTTCCGACATTGGAGATATCGGTCTTGAATTCAGGCATGCTTCAACTTTGAATAGGAGCGTGGAAAGCTCTTCGAAGGTGTATTCGGAGGTCGATGTAGACTTATAAAATAGATTTTCGAAACTCTTTACACCTGCCTCCCACAGGCCACCCATATGCGGTGCACTAGGATGGTTGAAGTGCCAGGACAGTTTCTGGAGACTGTAAGTGGCCTGGAGTTGAGTCTTAAGCGTTTCTACAAAATCGCGCGAGAGGACTTTGGCCGCTCCGACGAAGGTTTTTCTGTTGTCGGAATGCATTTGACTTGGGCACCCTCGTCGTGCCACAAATCTCGCAAATGCCGCTAGGAATTTTTCTGTGGTCAGGTCAGATGTAGCTTCTAGGTGGATGGCTTTGGTGCTGAAGCACACAAAGACGCACACGTAGCCTTTTGTAATAAGACAGGGTCGACCTGTGTAATTTTTAACATCGAAGGGGCCTGCAAAATCGACTCCTGTGTGAGTGAACGGCCGAGAGAATGTGACTCTCTCCACAGGCAAGTCGCTCATGAGCTGCGTTTGCAATTTCTTTTTTCGAATGACGCAGATTTTGCAGAAATGGATTGTGGATTTGACCAACACCTTGAGCTTTGGAATCCAATACTGTGATCGTATTAAACGCATCATGAGCTGGTTGCCTCCATGCAAGGATATAAGATGGGTGAAAGCGGTCAAGAGACGCGAATATGCACCGCTTATCGTAGCCAAGTGCTTCGGCCGCTCTTACACGACCACATGCTCGAATAATTCCCTTACCATCTAGAAAGGGGTTCAAATTAAGGAGTTTGCTGGAAGTGAGCTGTTTCTTCGTGCTCAAGCAAGTGTACTCTGACGAGTATGCTAAGACTCGCAGGGCTCGATCGAACTTGGAGAAGCGCTTGAGAAAAGAAAATGAGGGAGCCGTGTTTGCGAGGTTTACTTTAATCGTACGTTGCTCTATTGTCGTATCTGGGAGGGGATCTGAAGGAATGGGCCATTGGTTCTGAGGTAGGCGTAACCATTCTGGCCCGTGCCCCCAAAGCTCATTGTTGACTTAAACTTGTGATGGGGCACCTCTGCTCGCTAGATCCGCTGGATTGTACTCGGATCGTACATGGGACCATTTATTGGAGTCGGTGGCCTGAGTAATTTTTGCGACTCTGTTTGCTACAAAGGCAGTCCAGGCACATGGTGGCTTATGAAGCCAAGCTAGCACAATTGTGGAATCTGTCCAACCAGTCGCCGCCATTGGAAGGTAGCTGGGGACTGAGTGCAGCGGATAACTCGGACAGAAGTGCTGCTCCGCACAGCTCTAGTCGTGGCAAGGATACCGTCTTGACCGGAGCGACCCTCGTTTTCGCTGTTAGGAGATGCGATCTTGTATCTCAGTGCACACGTAAATGCACGCTGCGAAGCGTCACAAAACCCGTGGTATTGAATAGTCCCCTGTGGGCGGAATTCGACCCATTTAGGGATGAGAATCACACTGAGGCCCGGATACTCTTGCAGAAATAAATTCCGCTTACTGAGAAGACTCTCAGGTAGTGGATCGTCCCAGCTCAGTTCTTGGAGCCAGATCTCCTGCATGAATATTTTTGCCTGAATAATGACTGGACCCAGCCAACCTGCTGGATCGAACAGTTTGGCAATCTGTGAAAGGACTTCACGTTTGGAGACGGACTGTTTGGTTGTTAGCTCGGATGGAGCGAAAAAGAACTCATCGGTGTCAGCTTTCCATCTGATCCCGAGAGTCTTTGCCGAACAGGCTTCTTCGATCTCTAAGAAATCGGCGCGAAGCAAGTGGTCCTTGGGAATCGCTCTTAGCAAGTCCTTTTCATTGGATGTCCATTTTCGCAAGGGGAACCCGGCAGATTCAAGGGCTTTGCGTAGTTCTGCAATTGCTTGATCTGCCGTTGATTTGGAATGGGCTCGCGCTAGTACATCGTCGACATACATATTGTTTGCGATAATGTGACTTGCTAAGGGATAGAGCGAACGAACGTCATCAGATAACTGATGTAGTACCCGGATTGCCAAAAAGGGGGCACAGTTAACTCCAAACGCGACTGTGCTGAGCTCGAAGTCACGAAGCTCGTTGTCCTTTGTTCGGAACAGAATTCTCTGATAGGGCGTGTGTTTGGAGAGCACAAGTATCTGCCGATACATTTTCGTGATATCGGCATTGAGGACATATCGGAAGAAGCGCCATCTTAGAATTTGAATGGTTAAGTCGGATTGCAGAACGGGCCCTGCATGTAGCACATCGTTCAGACTTTTACCATTCGATGACGGGTGAGAGGCGTTAAATACTACGCGGAGCTTGGTCGTGGTGCTGTCAGGCTTGTGAACAGCATGGTGTGGTAGATAAAAGTTATCCGAACCATTGCTTGGAGGGACTTGTCGCATGTGACCTAAGTCCAGACACTCCTGGATCACCGCATCGTACTGCTCCTTAAGGGGGGCATTTTTTGCCAGACGATTCTCATTTCGTAGAAATTGAGCTAGTGCGATGGACCTTGAATGGCCTAACTGGATGTGATCGGAATTCTTGAATGGCAGTGTGACCAAGTATCTGCCGTTTTTATCCCTTTTAGTGGTTTTTTGGAAATTGCGCTCACAAAACAGGTCGGATTCCTTTTCCAGCTTTACTGGAATATCCTCCACCTCCCAAAATTTTGTGAGCAGTTTATCCAAGCTCGCATTTGGATTTAGCGAGACTTGAGTCGAAAAGGATGCGACAGATTTGGCACTGGTCTTAGAAACGGGGCCTGTAAGGATCCAGCCGAAAATCGTTTCTTGACCAAGGAGAGTGCCACATATGTTAGGATAGGAGCCACCTAACAATATGGATGGGAGGATATCGGCGCTGAGAAGCACGTCTATCTGTGAGCTCCTATAGAAAGAGGGATCGGACAAGTGTAATTTTGGGAGTTCTTTCAAAGCAGTTTGGGGGATGGCGTAGGAGGGCAAATTGCCTGCTAGCTTTGGAAGAACATAAGCCGAGGTTTCAATATGAACCCTGGGCTTTATCGGAGAGCCAATATTAAAATGGCAAATTTTTTGAGTTTGAGCCGAAATAGCTTGATTCAAACCGGAGACCTGTGCGTCGACGGGTTGATAAGGAAGTTTAACCCTTTTGAACAATCGCTCTGAAATAAAGGTCGCTTCCGACCCAGAGTCGATTAATGGCCGAGCTGTATACTTTGTGCCCAAATGACACACTTGGATGACAGCCGTGCCGAGGAGAACACCATGTGAGTTTGCGGAAAAGTAGTTTTGAACGGTAGCTTGGGTCGAAGTGGAAGTGGACTGTATAGACGAAGGAGGGTTCAAAACTATTGGTGTTGTGGAAGCTGAGGGCACCTGGGGTCTGTCACGGTGGAGCAGCGTGTTGTGACGTCCCTTGCACGTGAAACAACAATGTGCGCTGGTGCAGTCTTTCAACTGGTGCTGTCTGGCGAAGCAGTTTAAGCACAACTTTTGTTGCTTAATGACGGAAACTCTCTCGGGTACGGACATTTATAGAAAACGTGGGCATAGACGCACGGGATGGTTTTCCTTCCGACACAATTTGCAGTGTTGTGACTTTGTAGTCACTGTTGCTTCAAAGGTTCTCAGGTGGTTAGACTCTTTTCTTGTTGGTTTGGTCTGGGGTGGCGTATGTGCGGTAGGTCGTACATCCTCTATCGCCTCCAAGGTGCGATATCGGTCGATCAGAAATGAATTCATCTCGGACCATTGAGGTATCTCTGCCTCATCGTGGAGCGATTGTTCCCATAACGACAGCGTGAGCTTAGGCAATTTAGAGGAGCACAAGAAAATAAGCAGACAATCCCAATTTTCGGTGCTCACCCTGAACAAGTCGAGAGCCGTTAAACACCCCTGGATTGTGCCCTGAAGGGCGGCTCCAGACTCTTGTGTTGCTGAGGGGAGATTGAAAAGAATTTTCAATTGACTATTGACTAATAGTCGCTTATTCTCAAATCTCTCCGTCAGGCTCGCCCACGCTGAATGAAAGCCGTCATTCGTGAGCGGGGACTTGGAGACAATTGCCCTAGCTTCGCCGATGGTTTTGGAATCTAGATGGAACAATTTTTCCACCGGCGTCAATCTTGGATTGTTAATATAAACAGCTGTAAACAAGTCTCGAAAAGTAGGCCAGCGTAGGTAATCCCCACTGAAAACTTCAGTGTCGCATGGCGGGAGACTGCAACCCCTGGACATGGAGAAGTTGGAGGGGGTTGCTCAGCTTGTCTATTTAAAGCCGTGGCTCTTTCTATTTTTTCACTTAGTTGAGCCGCACATCGCTCGTAAATGGAGTACGAGTAATCATATTTAGCTTGCATAGCCACCAGGTCATTGCTGCTGCAAGCGCCTTGGTTGAGAGCTTTGGAACAAAACTCGTACTCGCGTTCTACCTTTTCCCATAAAGTCTTAATCTGATCTCGTCGGACTTGGAGAGTGAACAGTGATACGTCACTGTCCGCTGCGTCATTGATCTTCACTTCAAACTGGCCTAGTCGGTCTTTTATCGAAACGAAGTCGTTCAGTGCCATTTCGCTTGACTTCTGCATTTTTTGCGTGGTCGAACGGGTAATTTTTGGGGTAATGTCTCTTATTGGAATCGGACTCAGTCTTGCGGACGGTTGTGCTGGTACTCTCGACCTTGAGTTTCCCGAAAACTGCTCTAGGTGAGGTTAAAGGTCGTTTTGACTCCTTAACGGACGGTGCTGTGAGTCGTTTGTGGCTGTTTTGATCACCACCGATTAGCATACTAGGCTCTTCACAGAGCCAAAAATTATAATAACCAGGTGAAATGTGATCAAATACAAATAATTTGAATCAGCCGAGCGAAAACGGAATAAGAAATGGCACAGGAACGATGGAATCGTGATATCAGAATAAAATGGAATGACCGAAATGGTGTGCACTATTGAGTCCAACGAAATCGGAAAATTTTGTTAAATTAATTATTTTACTAATAATTTACTAAATTAATGCTTATTTAGTTTCTTTTACTTGAGAAAAAATCTAATTATTTCTTTATTGAAACACCAGAGAAACGGATTAATTCTCTTTTGACAAGGCGCCCGTGTAGTGGAAACGGATCGCGCAAAAAAAAATTGATGCTTATTGCTTATTAATTGTTGAGCTCAAGAAGAAGCACGTTTATTCTAAACGCAGCTCAATGGAAAGGTTTTTTTTTTACAGAATTATTTGTATAAATTGTTATTCTAAGAAAAATCGCACGGATATTCGATTTATTACGCAACTTGGAAACGTCTTAACTTATAATTATGATTTATAAATTTTTATAAGAATAAGAAAAAGTAATGCATATGTTTGTATTTATTAAGTAAATGCAGCTCAATGGCAAAGTGAAAACATACAAAAATATAAAAGTGCTCAGAATCATTATTTCGAAAACCGATCTTAAACTTAACAACCCTGTGTTTGTTTACCTTTTGCGCCCGCCAACCAATTTGCAAAAAGAAATATATAAATTTCTCTTGAAGCTGCTGTGGAGGAAAAATAACAAACGATACACATATAATATGATGTGCGTGTGTGTGTATACATGCAGGTGAATTTGCACAGTGTGGTTTTAATACCAATCAGAACTGTGTGTTTTTTTTTATATTTATATTTAGTCCACAATGGAGAAGCGCATAAACTTGTTGCTCAACGGAGCAAAAGCCTATGTGTGCAGATATGTCTTGATATACTTACGTACATTAATATGGCGATCGGTTAAATTTTTGGGTATGCACTTGTACATATATGTATATACATATATATGTACAGACACCAATATGGCGACCCTGTTTTTAGAGCCACTTTCTGTTTTATTTCTTTTAAGATTTGTCACTTTTTAGATGCCCTTATAGCCACGAACAATATTTTATTTGCGGGTTTTATTTTTGGATTTTTTTTTAAATACAATTGACCCTCGCTTTAACAACGGAGAAATGTGAAGCGAAAAAATAATATGTTCAGACACACAAATATGAATAAATCGGACTGGAGTTGCCGGAAATTTGGCAATGGACGAGTTTAGATAGGTGCACTGCTACTTATCTTGATTGAATTTGTAGCTGTTCCTTGAACCTTTTGTTGCAGATCCACCAATGCTTGCTGGGGCGAACTGGATATGCTAGATGTTGAAGAAAAATCCGGCTCGAAGGACCAAATGTTGTAGTAGGGCGTCCGCAGGGCCTCCAGGTGAAACTTTACAAAATGAATTATCGTTGGGGGAGCGTTTCTGCTCTGCACAGTTTTCTTAATAAGGTTTGAAAAAAACACGTTTTGTTCGCTTGAAGGTTATTTTTCATAAGTGTAAGTGAGGTGAATTTCATGTTCCATGTACTGGTTCCGGAGTTACATGGCGGTTGGATGGCGACTGCCGAATACACTTCTTGTGTGAACAAACACCATTTCACAGATTTTTTGAAAAAAATGATTTTAATTCGTGGATTAATCTTTTACCAAACGGCAGAGAACACAGATTTTAGTTTAATGCTTACTTTTAAAGCCTAACATCAGAATATTTTATCAAATTTTTAAATTCAATCAAGCACCTAGGAAAATATGCCAAGAACTGTAATAAAAATATTTGTTGATGGCATTCGATCGTATTGAACACGATTTCACAGATTTTGTTAAAAATCATTTTAATTACGTGCTATTTATTCTTTTGCCAAACAACAGAAAACACAGATTTTAGTTTAAAGCTTACTTTTAAAGCCCAACATAAGAATATTTTATCAAATTTTTAAAATTAATCAAGAACTTTAGAAAATATGCTAAGAACTGTAATAAAAATATTTGTTGCTGGCATCCGATCGTATTGAACACGATTTCACAGATTTTTGTAAAAATCATTTTATTTCGTGTTTTATTCTTTTTGCCAAACCGACAGAAAACACAGATTTTAGCTTAAACTATTTAAAAGCTCTATAAGAAATAAATCAAGCACCTAGGAAAATATGCCAAGTACTGCCAATAAAAATTTGATGGCATCCGATCGTATTGAGCAACGATTTCACAGATTTTTGTAAAAATGATTTTAAATCGTGTTTTACTCGTTTGCCACACGACAGAAAACACAGATTTTAGTTTAAAGCTTACTTTTAAAGCCCAACATGAGAATATTTCATCAAATAGTTAAAATTAATCAAGACTTTAATTAATTATAGCTTAAAGCTTTCTTTTAAAGCCCTACATAAAAATATTTCATCAAATTTTTAAATTTAATCAAGCACCTAGGAAAATATGCCAAGAACTGTAATACAAATATTTGTTGCTGGCATCCGATCGTATTGAACACGATTTCACAGATTTTTTTAAAAAAACGATTTTAATTCGATTTTTATTCTTTTGCCAAACGACAGAAACACAGATATTAGCTTAAAGCTTACTTTTAAAGCCCTACATAAGAATATTTCATCAAATTTTAAAATTCAATCAAGCACTTAGGAAAATATGCCAAGAACTGTAATAAAAATATTTGTTGTTGGCATCCGATCGTATTGAACACGATTTCACAGATATTTTTATAAAATCAGTTATAGTTCGTGTTTTATTCTATTTGCCAAAAGACAGAAACACAGATTTTAGTCTATAGCTTACTTTTACAGCCCAACATAAGAATATCTTATCAAATTTTTAAAATTAATCAAGAACTTTAGAAAATATGCCAAGAACTGCAATAAAAATATTTGTTGTTGGCATCCGATCGTATTGAATACAAAATATGAAAATATGTCAAAAGCTGTAATAAAAATATTTTTTTCTTTTGGCATCCGAACGTATTGAACACTATTTCCCAGATTTTTTTATACCCTTGCAGAGGGTATTATAATTTTGTCGTGAAATGTGTAACGCATAGAAGGAGACATCTCCGACCCCATAAAGTATATATATTCTTGATCAGTATCAACAGCCGAGTTGATATAGCCATGTCCGTCTGTCCGTCTGTCCGTCTGTCTGTTTCTAAGCGAACTAGTCTCTCAGTTTTAAAGCTATCTTTATGAAACTTTGCAGAAGTCCCTCTTTCTGTTGCACGCAGCTCATATGTCAAAACCAGCTGGATCGGACCACTATATCATATAGCTGCCATAGGAACGATCGGTCGAAAAGTAGGTTCTTGTATGAAAAACATTTTTGTTTATAAAGTTATCTTTACTAAACTTGGTATTTATTAGTTTTACTCCGCTCCCCATATATATGCAAAATCCTATTAAGATCCGACAACTATATCATATAGCTGCCATAGGAAGGATCGGTCGAAAATTAAGTTTTTGTATGGAAAATTTTTATGTTTTTCAAGATATCTTGACCAAACTCGGTACTTATTAGTTTTACTAAGCTCCCCATATATATGCAAAATTCTTTTCGGATCGGGCAACTATATCATATAGCTGCCATAGGAACAATCGGTCGAAAATTAAGTTTTTGTATGGAAAATTTTTATGTTTTTCAAGATATCTTGACCAAACTTGGTATTTATTAGTTTTACTCCGCTCCCCATATATATGCAAAATCCTATTAAGATCGGACAACTATATCATATAGCTGCCATAGGAAGGATCGGTCGAAAATTAAGTTTTTGTATGGAACATTTTTATGTTTTTCAAGATATCTTGACCAAACTCGGTATTTAATAGTTTTACTACGCTCCCCATATATATGCAAAATCCTATTAAGATCGGACAACTATATCATATAGCTGCCATAGGAACGATCGGTCGAAATTAAGTTGTATGGAAAACTTTTTTGTTTTTCAAGATATCTTAACTATTCTCGGTTAATTAACTGTAATTGACTATTTTTCCTGTGCTTCTTAGATACGTGCAAAGCACTATGAGCATTATGAAATGGTTGGGTCTGCAAGGGTATTAAATCTTCGGCGTGCCGAAGATAGCCTTTCCTCCTCGTTTAATAAATGATTTTTTTTTCGTGTATTATTCTTTTGCCAAACGACAAAATACACAGATTTTAGTTTAATGCTTACTTTTAAGGCCCAACATGAAGAATTGTATCTGGTAACTCTGGAACCAGAACATAAAAATGAAATTCATCACACTTATACTAATAAAATGTAATATATATTCTGAAAATACATACCAGAAGAAAAATTTACCTTCAAGCGAACAAACGTGTTTTTTCTAAAAAAAAGAGGAAATTTTGTGCAGAGCAGAAACGCTCCCCCAACGATACAGCAATTTGTAAAGTTTACCTGGATGCCCTGCGGACGCCCTACTAGAACATTTGGTCCTTCGAGCCGGATACACTTCTTCAACATCTAGCATATCAAGTTCGCCCTAGCAAGCATTGGTGGATCTGCAATAGAAGGTTCCAGGAACAGCGACAAATTCAAACAAGATAAGTAGCAGTGCACCTACCTCAACTCGTGCATTGCCAAATTTCCGGCAACTCCAGTCCGATTTATTATTATTTGTATGTCTGAACATATTTTTTCGCTTCACATTGTCCGTGGTTAAAGCGAGAGGCAGTTTTATTTAAACAACCAAAAAAAACCCTCAAATAAAATATTGTTCGTGGCCATAAGGGCATCTAAAATATGACAGATATTAAAAGTAATAAAACAGAAAGTGATTCCAAAAAAGGTCGCCATATTGGTGTCCGTACATATGTATATATATGTGCAAGTGCATACCCTAAAATTTAAGCGATCGCTATATTGATGTACGTAAGTACATCAAGACATATCTGCACACATAGGCTTTCGCTCCGTTGAACAACAAGTGTATGCGCTTCTCCATTCTAGACATCACCAAATAATCACATACCTAAATATAAAAAAAAAACACACAATTCTGATTGGTATTTAGTTTATTAAAACCACACTGTGCAAATTCACCTGAATGTATACACACACACGCACATCATATTATATGTGTATCGTTTGTTATTTTTCCTCCACAGCAGCTTCAAGATCAATATAATATTTATTTTTACAAATTAATTGGCAAGTGCAAACGATAAACAAACATCCGGGTTGTAAAGTATCAAGATCGTTTTTCGATAAACTGATTCTGAGCCACTTTTATATTTTTGTATGTTTTCACTTGCCATTGAGCTGCGTTTACTTAATAAAATACAAACATATGCATTACTTTTTCTTAATCTTATAAAAATTTATAAATCATAATTATAAGTAAAGACGTTTCCAAGTTGCGTGATAAATCGAATATCCGTGCGACAGTCCGTCTCCAAACGTGAAGTCCTTTCACAGATTTCATGCAGGAGATCTGGCTCCAAGAACTGAGCTGGGACGATCCGCTACCTGAGAGTCTTCTCAGTAAGCGGAATTTATTTCTGCAAGAGTATCCGGGCCTCAGTGTGATTCGCATCCCTAAATGGGTCGAATTCCGCCCACAGGGGACTATTCAATACCACGGGTTTTGTGACGCTTCGCAGCGTGCATATGGGGCGGCCATTTACGTGTGCACTGAGATACAAGATCGCATCTCAGTACATCTCCTAACAGCGAAAACGAGGGTCGCTCCGGTCAAGACGGTATCCTTGCCACGACTAGAGCTGTGCGGAGCAGCACTTCTGTCCGAGTTATCCGCTGCACTCAGTCCCCAGCTAACTTCCGCTGGCGGCGACTGGTTCTATTAGACAGATTCCACAATTGTGCTGGCTTGGCTTCATTAGCCACCATGCCTGGACTACCTTTGTAGCAAACACAGTCGCAAAAATTACTCAGGCCACCGACTCCAATAAATGGTCCCATGTACGATCCGGTAACAATCCAGCGGACCTAGCGAGCAGAGGTGCCCCACCACAAATGTTAGTCAACAATGAGCTGTGGTGGCACGGGCCAGAATGGTTAAGCCTACCAGCCAATTCCTTCAGATCCCCTCCCAGATACGACAATAAAGCAACGTAGGATTAAAGTAAACCTCGCAAACACGGCTCCCTCATTTTCTTCCCTCGAGCGCTTCTCCATGTTCGATCGAGCCCTGCGAGTGTTGGCATACATCTATCGCTTCTTCAAGCGTTGCCAACGATTGTCGCTCCCGTCAACTTTTGAAATTGACAGCAACGAGATTTCTTATGCACAAGAAAGACTCATTCTCCTGACCCAGAGACAGGCATACTCGTCAGAGTACACTTGCTTGAGCACGAAGAAACAGCTCACTTCCAGCAAACTCCTTAATTTGAACCCCTATCTAGATGGTAAGGGAATTATTCGAGCAAGTGGTCGTGTTAGAGCGGCATCCAATAATACTGCCATACATATGTATGGCTTTCATGATGCGTTTAATATGATCACAGTACTGGATTCCAAAGCTCAAGGTGTTGGTCAAATCCACAATCCATTTCTGCAAAATCTGCGTCGTCCGAAAAAAGAAATTGCAAACTCAGCTCATGGGCGACTTGCCTGTGGAGAGAGTCACATTCTCTCGGCCGACCACTCACACAGGAATAGATTTTGCAGCCCCCTTCGATGTTTAACATTACACAGGTCGACCCTGTCTTATTACAAAAGGCTACGTGTGCGTCTTTGTGTGCTTCAGCACCAAAGCCATCCACTTAGAAGCTACATCTGACCTGACCACAGAAAAATTCCTAGCGGCATTTGCGAGATTTGTGGCACGTCGAGGGTGCCTAAGTCAAATGCATTCCGACAACAGAAAAACCTTCGTCGGAGCGCTTAAGACGCAACTCCAGGCCACTTGCAGTCTCCAGAAACTGTCTTGGCACTTCGACCCTCCTAGTGCACCGCATATGGGTGGCCTGTGGGAGGCAGGTGTAAAGAGTTTCAAAACTCTATTTTATAAGTCTACATCGACCTCCAAATACACCTTCGCTTTCCACGCTCCTATCCAAAGTTGAAGCATGCCTGAATTCAAGACCGATATCTCCAATTTCGGAAGATCCTACTGATCTCCTAGCTCTGACTCCCGGTCATTTTCTAGTGGGGGGTCCTCTACTTTCCGCCACAGAGCCAGAGATCAAGGAAAACGCCACGTCCATCATCAACCGCTGGCAGCGCTTGAAGGCTTTGCAACAACAGTTCTGTCTCCGTTGGAAACATGAGTATCTTTTTGAATAACATAAAAGAAACAAATGGCTAACTCCAACGCGAGACTTACAACGGGACGATCTAGTCATTATTAAAGAAGATAATCTTCCAGCTAATGACTGGCGTCTAGGTCGAATCCAAACGACCTATCCTGGCGACGACCAAAGAGTCCGAGTGGTCGACGTGTTAACAGCCCGAGGTGTCTCCAAGAGACTTATCTCTTAGCTGATCCTGCTCCCGATAGAATCTAGTCGCCATTTTCCATCAAGTAGAATCTCCAGTGAAGACTAGAATCCTAGATCCATAGGTCTGCGGACCATCCGTATAAAGCCGCATAAGTAATGTCAATTATGTTTTTTTTAACGATCCCAGACGGCGGGCGGCATGTTCACACAAGAAGAGTATCTGGCAGTCGCCATATAACCACCAATGTAACTCCGGAAGCAGAACATAAAAATGAAATTCATCACACTTACACTAATACAGTGTAATATATATTCTGAATATACATACCAGAAGAAAAAAACCCATCAAGCGAACAAACGTGTTTTTTCTGAAATAACGAGCAGAAACGCTCCCCCAACGATACAGCAATTCGTAAAGTTCACCTGGAAGCCCTGCGGACGCCCTACTACAACATATTTTATCAAATTTTTAAGATTAATAAAGAACTTTAGAAAATATACTAAGAACAGCTATTCACAGATTTTTTAAAAATCATTTTAATTGGTGTTTTATTCTTTTGGCAAACAACAGAAAACACAGATTTTAGTTTAAAGCTTACTTTTAAAGCCCTACATACGGATATTTCATCAAATTTTTAAATTCAATCAATCACCTAGGAAAATATGACAAGAACTGTAATAAATATATTTGTTGATGGCATCCGATCTTATTAAACCCAATTTCTCAGATTTTTTTAAAAAATTATTTTAATTCGTGTCATATTCTTTTGCCAAACGACAGAAAACACAGATTTTAGCTTAAAGCTTATTTTTAAAGCCCTACATAAGAATATTTTATCAAATTTTTAAATTTAATCAAGCAGTTAGTTAAATATGCCAAGAGCTCCATAAATAAATAAATTTTTGTTGATGGCATCCGATCGTATTGAACACCATTTCACAGATTTTTTTATTTAAATGATTTTTATATCGTGTTTTATTCTTTTGCCAAACTGCAGAAAACACTGATTTTAGATTAATGCTTACTTTTAAGGCCCACAAGAGAATATTTCTTCAATATTAAAATTAATCAAACACTTCAAAAAAATATTCTAAGTACTGTAATAAAAATATTTGTTGCTGGCATCAGATCGTATTGAACACGACTTCACATGTTTTTGTTAAAAATCATTTTATTTTGTGTTTTATTCTTTTGCCAAAAAACAGAAAACACAGATTTTAGTTTAAAACTTACTTTTAAATCCCAAAAGAGAATATAATCAATTTTTTAAATTTAATCAAGAACTCTGGAAAATTTTCTAAGAACTGTAATAAAAATGTTAATTGCTGGCATCCGATCGTGTTGAACACGATTTCACAGATTTTTGTTGAACATCATTTTAATTCGTGCTTTAAGCTTTTGCCAAAAAACGGAAAACACAGATTTTAGTTTGAAACTTACTTTTAAATCCCAAAAGAGAATATTTCATCAATTTTTAAAATTTAACAAGAGCTTTAGAAAATGTACTGATAACTGTAATCAAAATATTTGTTGCTGGCATCAGATCGTATTGACCCCGATTTCACAGATTTTTGTTAAAATCATTTTATTTCGTGGTTTATTCTTATGAAAAAAAAAAAGAAAACCCAGATTTTAGTTTAAAGCTTACTTTTAAATCCCAAAAGAGAATATTTCATCAATTTTTAAAATTAATCAAGAACTTTAGAATTTATGCTGATAACTGTAATAAAAATATTTGATGCTGGCATCAGATCGTATTGACCCCGATTTCACGGATTTTTGTTAAAAATCATTTGATTTCGTGTTTTTTTTTTTGCCAAAGAATGAAAACACAGATTTTAGCTTAAAGCTTACTTTGAAAGCCCTACATAAGAATATTTAGTCAAATTTTTAAATTTAATCAGGCACCTAGGAAAATATGCCATGAACTCCAATAACAATACTTGTTGATTGCATCCGATCGTATTAAGCACGATTTCACAGATTTTTGTAAAAATAATTTTAATTCGTGTTTTATTCGTTTGCCACACGACAGAAAACACAGATTTTAGTTTAAAGCTTACTTTTAAAGACCAACATGAGAATATTTCATCAAATTGTTAAAATTAATCATGACTTTAATTAATTAACTAATTTGAGCCTAAAGCTTTCTTTTAAAGCCCTACATAAGAATATTTCATCAAATTTTTAAATTTAATCAATCACCTAGGAAAATATGCCTTCAACTGTAATACAAATATTTGTTGTTGGCATCCGATCGTATTGTTGAAATTATTTTATTTCGTGTTTTATTCGTTTGCCAAATGACAGAAAACACAGATTTTAGATTAAAGCTTACTTTTAAAGACCCACATGAGAATATTTCATCAAATTGTTAAGATTAATCATGACTTTAATTAATTAATTAATTATAGCTTAAAGCTTTCTTTTAAAGCCCTACATAAGAATATTTCATCAAATTTTTTAATTTTGTCAAGCACCTAGGAAAATATGCCCTTAACTGTAATACAAATATTTGTTGATGGCATCCGATCGTATTGAACACGATTTCACATATTTTTGTTGAAATGATTTTATTTCGTGTTTTATTCGTTTGCCAAATGACAGAAAACACAGATTTTATTTTAAAGCTTAATGTTAAAGCCCAACATGAGAGTGTTTCACCAAATTGTTAAAATTAATCAAGACTTTAATTAATTAATTTATTATAGCTTAAAGCTTTCTTTTAAAGTCCTACATAAAAATTTTTCATCTAATTTTTAAATTTAATCAAGCACCTAGGAAAATATGCCAAGAACTGTAATAAAAATATTTGGTGTTGGCATCCGATCGTATTGAACACGACTTCACAGATGTAAAAAAATAAACGATTTTAATACGCCTATTTTTCTTTGTCCAAACGACAGAAAACACAGATTTTAGTTTAATGCTAACTTTTAAAGCCCAACATAAGAATATTTTATCAAATTTTTAAAATTAATCAAGAACTTTAGAAAATATGCTAAGAACTGTAATAAAAATATATGTTGCTGGCATCCGATCGTATTGAACACGATTTCACAGATTTTTGTTGAAAATCATTTTATTTCTTGTTTTTTTCTTTTGCCAAACGACAGAAAACACAGATATTTGTTCATGGCATCCGATCGTATTGAGCAGGATTTCACAGATTTTTGTAAAAATGATTTTAATTCGTGTTTTATTCGCTTGCCACACGACAAAAATCACAGATTTTAGTTTAAAGCTTACTTTTAAAGCCCAACATGAGAATATTTCATCAAATTGTTAAAATTAATCAAGATTTTAATTAATTAATTAATTAAAGCTTAAAGCTTTCTTTTAAAGTCCTACATAAAAATATTTCATCTAATTTTTAAATTTAATCAATCACCTAGGAAAATATGCCAAGAACTGGGTGAAAAATATTTGTTGCTGGCATCCGATCGTATTGAACACGATTTCACAGATTTTTTAAAAAAACGATTTTAATTCGACTATTATTACTATTATAAAAATATTTGTTCCTGGCATCCGATCGTAGTGAACACGATTTCACAGATTTTTTTAAAAAATGATTTTAATTCGTAGTTTATTCTTTTGCCAAACGACAGAAAAGACAGATTTTAGTTTAATGCTTACTTTTAAAACCCAACATGAGGATAATTTATCAAATTTTTAAAATTAAAATTAATTTAAAAAATATGCCAAGAACTGTAATGAAAATATTTGTTGATGGCATTCGATCGTATTGAACACGATTTCACAGATTTTTTTTAAAAATTATTTTAATTCGTGTTTTATTCTGTTCCCAAACAACAGAAAACACTGATTTTAGATTAATGCTTACTTTTAAATCCCAAAAGAGAATATTTTATCAACTTTTTAAAATTAATTAAGAACCGAAATAAGAATATATCATCAATTTTTTAATTTAATCAAGAACTTTGGAAAATTTTCTAAGAACTGTAATAAAAATGTTAATTGTTGGCATCCGATCGTGTTGAACACGATTTCACAGATTTTTGTTGAAAATTATTTTATTTCGTGCTTTAAGCTTTTGCCAAAAAACAGAAAACACAGATTTTAGTTTAAAGCTTACTTTAAAAGCCCTACACTTGAATATTTTATCAAATTTTTAAAATTAATCAAGAACTTTAGAAAACATTCTAATAACTGTAAAAAAAATATTTGTTGCTGGCATCCGATCGTATTAAATACGATTTCACAGATTTTTAAAAAATCATTTTAATTCGTGTTTTATTCTCTTGCTAAACTACAGAAAACACAGATTTTAATTTAATGCTTACTTTTAAAGCCAAACATGAGAATAAATTATCAAATTTTTAAAATTAATCAAGAACTTTAGAAAATATGCCAAGAACTGTAATAAAAATATTTGTTGTTGGCATCCGATCGAATTAAAAACGATTTCACAGATTTTTTAAAAAATCATTTTAACTAATGTGTTATTCTTTTGCCAAACAACAGGAAACACAGATTTTAGTTTAAAGCTTACTTTTAAGGCCTACATAAGAATATTTCATCAATTTTTAATCTCAATCAAGCACCTAGAAAAATATGCCGAGAACTGATATAAAAATATTTGTTGATGGTCTCAGATCGTGTTGAACACGATTTCACAGATTTTTTTAAAATTCATTTTGTTTCGTGTTTTATTCGTTTGCCAAAAAACAGAAAACACAGATTTTAGTTTAAAGCTTACTTTTAAAGCCCAAAAGAGAATGTTCCATAAATTTTTAAAATTAATTAAGAACTTAAAATATTTTTAAAGCCCTTCATAAAAATATTTCATCAATTTTTACATTAAATCAAGCACCTAGGAAAATATGCCAAGAACTGTAATAAAAATATTTGCTGATGGCATTCTTAGATTTTTTAAAAATGATTTTAAGTCGTGGTTTATTCTTTTGCAAACGACAGAAAACACAGATTTTAGTTTAGTGCTTACTTTTAAAGCCCAACATGAGAATATTTTATCAAATGTTTAAGATTAATCAGGAACTTATGAAAAGATGCTAAGAACTATATTAAAAATATTTGTTGCTGTCATCCAATCGTATTGAAAAAGATTTCACTGATTTTTTAACAATCATTTTTATTTTGTGTTTTATTCTTTTGCCAAAAAATACAAAACACAGATTTTAGTTTATTACTTACTTTTAAAGCCCTTAATCAGAATAATTCTTAAATATTTTAAATTCAAGTTTAAAGCTTACTTCTAAAGCCCTACATAAAAATATTGCATCAATTTTTTAAATTCAATCAAGCACCTATGAAAATATGCCAAGAACTGTAATAATAAAATATTCCGATCGTATTTTTTTTAGTGTTTTATTCTTTAGCCAAACGACAGAAAACACAGATTTTAGTTTAATGCTTACTTTTAAGGCCCAACATGAATGATCCAACCACCAATGTAACTCCGGAACCAGAACATAAAAATGAAATTCATCACACTTATACTAATAAAATGTAATATATATTCTGAAAATACATACCAGAAGAAAAATTTACCTTCAAGCGAACAAACGTGTTTTTTCTAGAATAACGAGGAAATTTTGTGCAGAGCAGAAACGCTCAACGATACAGCAATTCGTAAAGTTTACCTGGATGCCCTGCGGACGCCCTACTAGAACATTTGGTCCTTCGAGCCGGATACACTTCTTTAACATCTAGCATATCAAGTTCGCCCCAGCAAGCATTGGTGGATCTGCAATAGAAGGTTCCAGGAACAGCTACAAATTCAAACAAGATAAGTAGCAGTGCACCTACCTCAACTCGTCCAGTCCGATTTATTATTATTTGTATGTCTGAACATATTTTTTCGCTTCACATTGTCCGTGGTTAAAGCGAGGGGCAGTTTTATTTAAACAACAAAAAAAAACCCTCAAATAAAATATTGTTCGTGGCCATAAGGGCATTTAAAATGTGACAGATATTAAAAGTAAAACAGAAAGTGATTCCAAAAAAGGTCGCCATATTGGTGTCCGTACATATGTATATATATGTACAAGTGCATACCCAAAAATTTAAGCGATCGCTATATTGATGTACGTAAGTACATCAAGACATATCTGCAAACATAGCAGCTTCAAGATCAATATTATATTTATTTTTAAAAATTAATTGGCAAGTGCAAAAGATAAACAAACATCCGGGTTGTAAAGTATCAAGATCGGTTTTCGATAAACTGATTCTGAGCCACTTTTATATTTTTGTATGTTTTCACTTGCCATTGAGCTGTGTTTACTTAATAATATACAAACATATGCATTACTTTTTCTTTATTCTTATAAACATTTATAAATAATAATTATACGTTAAGAAGTTTCCAGTGAGCGGCGTTTGCGTAATAATTCGAATATACGGGCGATTTTTTCTTAAAAAAACAAATTATACAAATAATTATCTGTTAAAAAAATTTCCATTGAGCTGCGTTTAGAATAAACGTGCTTCTTCTTGAGCTCAACAACTAATAAGCAATAAGCATCCGTTTTTTTTTTTGCTTGATCCGTTTCCACTACACGGCCGCCTTGTCAAAGGAAAATTAATCTTTTTTCACTGGTGTTTCAATAAAGAAATAATTAAAACTAAATAATCATTAATTTAGTAAACTATTAGTAAAATAATTAATTTAGCAAAATTTTCCGATTTCGTTGGACTCAAGAGTGCACACCATTTCGGTCATTCCATTTTATTCTGATACCTAGATTCCATTCCAGTTTTCGGGAAACTCAACGTCGAGAGTACCAGCACAACTGTCCGCAAGACTGAGTCCGATTCCAATAAGAGATATTACCCAAAAAATTACCCGTTCGACCACGCAAAAAATGCAGAAGTGAAATGGCACTGAACAACTTCGTTTCGATAAAAGACCGACTAGGCCAGTTTGAAGTGAAGATCAATGACGCAGCGGACAGTGACGTGTCACTGTTCACTCTCCAAGTCCGACGAGATCAGATTAAGACTTTATGAGAAAAGGTAGAACGCGAGTACGAGTTATGTTTCAAAGCTCTCAACCAAGGCGCTTGCAGCAGCAGTGACCTGGTGGCTATGCAAGCCAAATATGATACTCCCTTTACGAGCGATGTGTGGCTCAACTAAGTGAGAAAATAGAAAGAGCCACGGCCCTTAATAGACAAGCTGAGAAACCCCCCTCCAACTTCTCCATGTCCAGGGGTTGCAGTCTCCCGCAATGCGACACTGAAGTTTTCGGTGGGGATTACTTACGCAGGCCTACTTTCCGAGACTTGTTTACAGCGGTTTATATAAACAATACAAGATTGACGCCGGTGGAAAAATTGTTCCATCTAGTTTCCAAAACCAGCGGCGAAGCTAGGGCAATTATCTCCAAGTCCCCGCTCACGAATGACGGATTTCAGTCAGCGTGTGCAAGCCTGACGGAGAGATTTGAGAATAAGCGACTATTAGTCAATAGTCAATTGAAAATTCTTTTCAATCTCCCCTCAGTAACACAAGAGCCTGGAGCCGCCCTTAAAGAGCTTCAGGGCACAATCCAGGGGTGTTTAACGGCTTTCGACTTGTCCAAGCACCGAAAATTGGGATTGTTTGCTTATTTTCTTGTGCTCCTCTAAATTGCCTAAGCTCACGCTGGCATTATGGGAACAATCGCTCCACGAAAATACCCCAATGGTCCGAGATGAATTCATTTCTGGTCGACCGATATCGCACCTTGGAGGCGATAGAGGATATACGACCTATCGCACACACAAAAAAAAGAGTCAAACCACCTGAAAACCTTCGAGGCAACAGTGACTACAAAGTCACAACACTGCAAATTGTGTCAGAAGGAAAACCATCCCGTGCGTCTATGCTCACGTTTTCTACAAATGACCGTACCCGGAGTTTCCGTTATTAAGCACAAAAGTTGTGCTTAAACTGCTTCGCCACACAGCACCAGTTGAAAGACTGCACTAGCGCACCTAGTTGTTTCACGTGCAAGGGACGTCACAACACGCTGCACCACCGTGACAGACCACAGGTGCCCTCAGCTTCCACAACACCAATAGTTTTGAACCCTCCTTCGACTATACAGTCCACTTCTACTTCGACCCAAGCTACCGTTCAAAACTACTTTTCCGCAAGCTCACATAGTGTTCTCCTCGGCACGGCTGTCATCTAAGTGTGTCGTTTGGGCACAAAGTATACAGCTCGGCCATTAATCGACTCTGAGTCTGAAGCGACCTTTATATCAGAGCGATTGTTCAAAAAGGTTAAACTCCCTTATCAACCCGTCGACGCACAGGGGTCCGGTTTGAATCAAGCTATTTCGGCTCAACCTCAAAAACATTGTCATTTTAATATTGGCTCTCCGATAAAGCCCAGGGTTCATATTGAAACCTCGGCTTATGTTCTTCCAAAGCTAACAGGAAATTTGCCCTCCTACACCATTCCCCAAACTGCTTTGAAAGAAGTTCCAAAATTACACTTGGCCGATCCCTCTTTCTATAGGAGCTCACAGATAGACGTGCTTCTCGGCGCAAGATATACTCCCATCCATATTGTTAGGTGGCTCCTATCCCAACATATGTGGCCAAGAAAAGATTTTCGGCTGGATCCTTACAGGCCCCGTTTCTAAGACCAGTGCCAAATCTGTCGCATCCTTTTCAACGCAAGTCTCGCTGAATCCAAATGCGAGCTTGGATAAACTGCTCAGAAAATTGTAGGAGTTGGAGGATATTCCAGTAAAGCTGGAAAAGGAATCCGACCTGTTTTGTGAGCGCAACTTCCAAAAAACCACTCAAAAGGATAAAAACGGCAGATACTTGGTCACACTGCCATTCAAGAATTCCGATCACATCCAGTTAGGCCATTCAAGGTCCATCGCACTAGCTCAATTTCTACGAAATGAGAATCGTCTGGCAAAAAGTGCCCCCCTTAAGGAGCAGTACGATGCGGTGATCCAGGAATATCTGGACTTAGGTCACATGCGACAAGTCCCTCCAAGCAATGGTTCGGATAACTTTTATCTACCACACCATGCTGTTCACAAGCCTGACAGCACCACGACCAAGCTCCGCGTAGTATTTAACGCCTCTCACCCGTCATCGAATGGTAAAAGTCTGAACGATGTGCTACATGCAGGGAACGTTCTGCAATCCGACTTTACCATTCAAATTCTAAGACGGCGCTTCTTCCGATATGTCTTCAATGCCGATATCACGAAAATGTATCGGCAGATACTTGTGCATCCCAAACACACAGAGAATTCTGTTCCGAACAAAAGGACAACGAGCT
This sequence comes from Drosophila borealis, assembly GCA_035045885.1. NCBI lineage: Eukaryota > Metazoa > Arthropoda > Insecta > Diptera > Drosophilidae > Drosophila > Drosophila borealis. The sequence goes on from JAWNOR010000109.1 coordinate 26,157, forward strand.
TCTTGACTTCGAGCTCAACACAGTCACGTTTGGATTTAACTGTGCCCCCATTTTGGCAATCCGGGTACTACATCAGTTATCTGATGACGTTCGTTCGCTCTATCCCTTAGCAAGTCACATTATCGCAATCAATATGTATGTCGACGATGTACTAGCGGGAGCCCATTCCAAATCAACGGCAGATCAAGCAATTGCAGAACTCCGCAAAGCCCTTGAATCTGCCGGGTTCCCCTTGCGAAAATGGACATCCAATGAAAAGGACTTGCTAAGAGCGATTCCCAAGGACCACTTGCTTCGCGCCGATTTCTTAGAAATCGAGGAGGCCTGTTCGGCAAAGACTCTCGGGATCAGATAGAAAGCTGACACCGATGAGTTCTTTTTCGCTCCAGCCGAGCTAACAACCAAACAGTCCGTCTCAAAACGTGAAAAGAAAAGATTTTCGGCTGGATCCTTACAGGCCCCGTTTCTAAGACCAGTGCCAAATCTGTCGCATCCTTTTCAACGCAAGTCTCGCTGAATCCAAATGCGAGCTTGGATAAACTGCTTAGAAAATTTTAGGAGTTGGAGGATATTCCAGTAAAGCTGGAAAAGGAATCCGACCTGTTTTGTGAGCGCAACTTCCAAAAAACCACTCAAAAGGATAAAAACGGCAGATACTTGGTCACACTGCCATTCAAGAATTCCGATCACATCCAGTTAGGCCATTCAAGGTCCATCGCACTAGCTCAATTTCTACGAAATGAGAATCGTCTGGCAAAAAGTGCCCCCTTTAAGGAGCAGTACGATGCGGTGATCCAGGAATATCTGGACTTAGGTCACATGCGACAAGTCCCTCCAAGCAATGGTTCGGATAACTTTTATCTACCACACCATGCTGTTCACAAGCCTGACAGCACCACGACCAAGCTCCGCGTAGTATTTAACGCCTCTCACCCGTCATCGAATGGTAAAAGTCTGAACGATGTGCTACATGCAGGGAACGTTCTGCAATCCGACTTTACCATTCAAATTCTAAGACGGCGCTTCTTCCGATATGTCTTCAATGCCGATATCACGAAAATGTATCGGCAGATACTTGTGCATCCCAAACACACAGAGAATTCTGTTCCGAACAAAGGACAACGAGCTTCTTGACTTCGAGCTCAACACAGTCACGTTTGGAGTTAACTGTGCCCCCATTTTGGCAATCCGGGTACTACATCAGTTATCTGATGACGTTCGTTCGCTCTATCCCTTAGCAAGTCACAGTATCGCAATCAATATGTATGTCGACGATGTACTAGCGGGAGCCCATTCCAAATCAACGGCAGATCAAGCAATTGCAGAACTCCGCAAAGCCCTTGAATCTGCCGGGTTCCCTTGCGAAAATGGACATCCAATGAAAAGGACTTGCTAAGAGCGATTCCCAAGGACCACTTGTCTTCGCGCCGATTTCTTAGAAATCGAGGAGGCCTGTTCGGCAAAGACTCTCGGGATCAGATAGAAAGCTGACACCGATGAGTTCTTTTTCGCTCCAGCCGAGCTAACAACCAAACAGTCCGTCTCAAAACGTGAACCCTTTCACAGATTGCCAAACTGTTCGATCCAGCAGGTTGGCTGGTTCCAATCATTGTTCAGGCAAAAATTTTCATGCAGGAGATATGGCTCCAAGAACTGGGCTGGGAGAGTCTTCTCAGTAAGTGGAATTTATTTCTGCAAGAGTATCCGGACCTCAGTGCGATTCGCATTCCTAGATGGGCCGAATTCCGCCCAAAGGGGACTATTCAATACCACGGGTTTTGTGACGCTTCGCAGCGTGCATACGGGGCCGCCATTTACAAGATCGCATCTCAGTACATCTCCTAGCAGCGAAAACGAGGGTCACTCCGGTCAAGACGGTATCCTTGACACGACTAGAGCTGTGCGGAGCAGCACTTCTGTCCGAGTTATCCGCTGCACTCAGTCCCCAGCTACCTTCCGCTGGCGGCGACTGATTCTATTGGACAGATTCCACAATTGTGCTAGCTTGGCTTCATAAGCCACCATGCCTGGACTACCTTTGTAGCAAACAGAGTCGCAAAAATTACCAAGGCTACCGACTCCAATAAATGGTCCCATGTACGATCCGAGTACAATCCTACCAGCCCATTCCTTCAGATCCCCTCCCAGATACGACGATAGAGCAGCGTAGGATTAAAGTAAACCTCGCAAACACGGCTCCCTCATTTTCTTTCCTCGAGCGCTTCTCCATGTTCGATCGAGCCCTGCGAGTGTTGGCATACATCTACCGCTTCTTCAAGCGTTGTTAACGATTGTCGTTCCCGTCAACTTTTGAAATTGACAGCAACGAGATTTCTTATGCACAAGAAAGACTCATTCTCCTGACCCAGAGACAGGCATACTCGTCAGAGTACACTTGCTTGAGCACGAAGAAACAGCTCACTTCCAGCAAACTCCTTAATTTGAACCCCTTTCTAGATGGTAAGGGAATTATTCGAGCAAGTGGTCGTGTTAGAGCGGCCGAAGCACTCGGCTACGATGAGCGGCATCCAATAATACTGTTATACACATGTATGGCTTTCACCCATCGTATATCCTTGCATGGAGGCAACCAGCTCATGATGCGTTTAATATGATCACAGTACTGGATTCCAAAGCTGAAGGTGTTGGTCAAATCCACAATCCATTTCTGCAAAATCAGCGTCGTCCGAAAAAAGAAATTGCAAACGCAGCTCATGGGCGACTTGCCTGTGGAGAGAGTCACATTCTCTCGGCCGTTCACTCACACAGGAATCGATTTTGCAGGCCCCTTCGATGTTAAAAATTACACAGGTCAACCCTGTGGCTACTTGTGCGTCTTTGTGTGCTTCAGCACCAAAGCCATCCACTTAGAAGCTACATCTGACCTGACCACAGAAAAATTCCTAGTGGCATTTGCGAGATTTGTGGAGCGGCCAAAGTTCTTTCGCGCTATTTTGTAGAAACGCTTAAGACTCAACTCCAGGCCACTTACAGTCTCCAGAAACTGTCCTGGCACTTCAACCCTCCTAGTGCACCGCATATGGGTGGCCTGTGGGAGGCAGGTGTAAAGAGTTTCAAAACTCTATATTATAAGTCTACATCGACCTCCAAATACACCTTCGAAGAGCTTTCCACGCTCCTATCCAAAGTTGAAGCATGTCTGAATTCAAGACCGATATCTCCAATTTTGGAAGATCCTACTGATCTCCTAGCTCTATCTCCCGGTCATTTTCTAGTCATGGGTCCTCTACTTTCCGCCACAGAGCCAGAGATCAAGGAAAACGCCACGTCCATCATCAACCGCTGGCAGCGCTTGAAGGCAACAACAGTTCTGTCTCCGTTGGAAACATGAGTATCTTTTTGACTAACATTAAAAGAAACAAATGGCAAACTCCAACGCGAGACTTACAACGGGACGATCTAGTCATTATTAAAGAAGATAATCTTCCAGCTAATGACTGGCGTCTAGGTCGAATCCAAACGACCTATCCTGGCGACGACCAAAGAGTCCGAGTGGTCGACGTGTTAACAGCCCGAAGTGCCTCCAGGAGACTTATCTCTTAGCTGATCCTGCTCCCGATAGAATCTAGTCGCCATTTTCCATCAAGTAGAATCTCCAGTGAAGACTAGAATCCTAGATCCATAGGTCTGCGGACCATCCGTATAAAGCCGCATAAGTAATTTCTATTATGTTTTTTTTTTTAACGATCCCAGACGGCGGGCGGCATGTTCACACAAGAAGTGTATCTGGCAGTCACCATCCAACCACCAATGTAACTCCGGAAGCAGAACATAAAAATGAAATTCATCACACTTACACTAATACAATGTAATATATATTCTGAAAATACATACCAGAAGATAAAACAACAATCAAGCGATCAAACGTGTTTTTTCTAAAATAACGAGGAAATTTTGTGCAAAGTAGTAACGCTCCCCCAACGATGCAGCAATTCGTAAAGTTCACCTGGAAGCCCTGAGGACGCCCTACTACAACATACTTTATCAAATTTTTAAGATTAATCAAGAACTTTAGAAAATATACTAAGAACAGTTATAAAAATATTTGTTGCTGGCATCCGATTGTATTTAAAACTATTTCACAGATTTTTTAAAAATCATTTTAATTCGTGTTTTATTCTTTTGCCAAACAACAGAAAACACAGATTTTAGTTTAAAGCTTACTTTTAAAGTCCTACATACGAATATTTAAAAATTTTTAAATTCAATCAATCACCTAGGAAAATATGCCAAGAACTGTAATAAAAATATTTGTTGATGGCATTCGATCATATTGAACACGATTTCCCAGATTTTTGTTGAAAATCATTTTAATCCGTGCTTTAAGCATTTGCCAAACGACAGAATACGCCGATTTTAGTTTAATGCTTACTTTTAAAGCCCAAAATATTTCAATTTTTAAAATTAATCAAGATCTTTAGAAAACATGCTGATAACTTTAATAGAAATATTTGTTGCTGGCATCAGATCGTATTGAACCCGATTTCACAGATTTTTGTTAAAAAATCATTTGCATTCGTATTTTATAATTTTCAGATATTAGTTTAAAGCTTACTTTTAAAGCCCAACATTAGAATATTTCATCAAATTGTTAAAGCTAATCAAGACTTTAATTAATTAATTAATTATAGCTTAAAGTTTTCTTTTAAAGCCCTTCATAGGAATATTTCATCAAATTTTTAAATTTAATCAAGCACCTACGAAAATATGCCAAGAACTGAAATAAAAATATTTGTTGTTGGCATCCGATCGTATTGAACACGATTTCACAGATTTTTTACAAAAACGATTTTAATTCGACTAGTATTCTTTTGCCAAACGACAAAAACACAGATTTTAGTTTAATGCTTACTATTAAAGCCCAACATAAGAATATTTTATCAAATTTTTAAAATTAATCAAAAACTTTAGAAAATATCCAAAGAACTGTAATAAAAATATTTGTTGCTGGCATCCGATCGTAATGAACACGATTTCACAGATTTTTGTAAAAATCATTTTATTTCTTGTTTTATTCTTTTGCCAACGACAGAAAACACAGATTTTAGCTGAAAGCTTTCTTTTAAAGCCCTACATAAGAATATTTCATCCAATTTTTAAATTCAATCAAGCACCTAGGAAAATATGCCAAGAACTGTAATACAAATATTTGTTGATGGCATTCGATCGTATTAAACACCATTTCACATTTTTTTTTATGTTTTTATTTTATTTATTTATTTATTTATTTATATGTGGTCGACAAAACGAGTGTCTTCCAATTATTCAACACATTATAAATACAATTAGAAAAATTAAATGCTAAAAGCCTAGATAGAGAACACAAATTTCAAATAGCATCACCGACCGATGGAGGTGTTTTATTTGCCAGTCCGGCCAGCTGTGCCCCTTTTCACAGCTAATTTTGTCAGTGACGCTATTAGAGCCTACATCTAAAAAGAAGGGTGTAAGTAGGAAAAAGTGTTACTACGTAAAATTAAAAATAATGGTAATTTGCTATATTATTTAGAATATACCAAAAATAGGAGAATATAAAAAAGGAAGATTGTTAATAAAGTATAGAACTGTATGCAAGATATACAGAGTGTTAAGTAGATAGAATAAAGCGATAGTATTGGGAAAGTAATGGGAAATCACAGACCCGGTGGGGGAAAATTCACAGCCAGTCCGGCTAGCCATGCCCCTGCTCATAGCTGGGAATGGTCAGTAACTTCCCGAAGGTATCCTGAAAGCAACGATTTTATTAGGGGTAGAGAAAGTTCGGTAGAGAAAACGTGATGCAAACTATTGTAATTTTTACATAGCACGCGAAAAGAATTGTGCATAGCGTAGTCTGTAGTGCACGTAGATAGGAATAAGGGGCGGTAATTTCTGGTTGGTCTAGCCGGAACAGAAAATTGAAGACGCCCTAACAGAAAAGGAGAATCGATATCGCCAACAACCAACTTATGTAGAAAGACAACACCGAGAATTGTCCTACGATTGGTTAACGACGGAAGATTAAGAAGAAGCAGCCTGCTGGAATAGGATGGCAACCGAAGATTAGGGTCCCAATTTAAACCTCGTAAGGCAAAAAGCAGAAATTGCTTCTGAACAGATTCAATACGATCCTGGCTATTGTTATACTGCGGAGACCAGATGCAAGAGCAGTATTCAAGGATAGGGCGAACAAGAAGAGATGCACAGAAGTTTCGTTATAAAAGGATCGTTAGACTCTTTAGACCATCGTTTAATGAATCCAAGTACACTTTTTGCCTCATTAACGATGGTATCTATGTGAAGATTGAAACAGAGTTTAGAATCAAAAAAAGAACGCCTACATCCTTAACTGTTAGTATACGTTGCAATGGGGTATTGTCGATTGTATAACTGACAAGATAAGGTGTAATACGATTAAATGTCATAAACATACACTTTGAACAATTCAGATGCAATTGATTGGCTGAGCACCAAAGTTGCATAGCGTTCAAATCGTCTTGAAGACGAGAATGATGTAGGGGATTGGTGTATGATAGAATAAGTTTCACGTCGTCCGCATACATGAGTACACGGGCATGGGATATAACAGAGGGAAGATCATTTATAAAAAGAGTAAAGAGTAAAGGTCCAAGATGACTACCTTGAGGAACACCAGAAGTAACGTGAACCTGTTTAGAGGTAGTCAGCCTCAGCATTACTCTTTGGGTCCTACCTTTTAAATAAGAACTAATCCAAAGCAAAAGAGACGGAGGAAATCTATTCGGTCAAGTTTAAAAAGTAAAATGTCATGGTGCACGGAGTCAAACGCCTTACTGAAGTCATTGTAAATGACATCAGTTTGCATTTTCGAAAGGAAAGCATCACGGAAGTAAACTCAAGCAGATTGGTCGTAGTAGACCGATTCTTTACGAATCCATGTTGAACAGGGGAAACAACTGATTTGCAGAAATTCTGCAAATTCGAAGTGATTATTTTTTCAAATAATTTAGGAATAGCGGACAGTTTTGCAATGCCCCTGTAATTTAGTATATCAGACTTTCCACCTTTCTTGTGGAGAGGAATGATATAAGATTCTTTCCAAAGAGATGGAAAGACAGAAGATTCAAGGGATAAATTAAAAAGCTTTAGCAATGGATAAACAAGGGAAGAACTACACTGCTTGAGTAGACAACTAGGGATATTGTCAGGCCCAGGAGAGAAAGAAGATTTTAAAGAATTTAAAGCTAAAAGGAGAGAGGAATGGGAAATAATAGGGGGAGGTATAGAACTAAAGGAAGTAATACTATAAGGGTAGGAATTATTATTAGGACAGACTGAAGAGTAAGTTGATTGAAAAAAATTAGCAAATAGGTTAGCAGAATCAGAGTCATTGCTAGCTTTATCCATCCCTGAAAGAAAAAAGAAGATGGCAAACTTGAAGATTTACGCTTCGAGTTTACAAAATTGTAAAACTGTCTTGGGTTTAGGGCAAATTGCCTTTTGCAACGAGTTAGATAATTCTCATAGCATTGAGAATTCAGAAGATAGAAGTTCGACTTGGCTATGGAATATTTAGCCAAGTCAGTACACGAACCAGACTTTTTAAAAGTTTTAAAATATTTAGATTTTATATTTATAAGATTCGTTAATCTGGGACGAAACCAAGGTGGGTTTGGAGAGGTAGTCGAGGGAATTGACTTGGGAATACACATATCTAAGAGGGAGTTTAGGGTGTTATAAAAAAGTTAATAGCAGTATTCATGTCAACCGAGTCATATAAGAAAGACCAATCGGTTGCATAAATAAGATGATTTAGCAATGAATAATTTCCTTTGCGAAAGCAACGGCGGGGCTTATTGGCTAATGAGCACGAAATGAGAGGATTACAATTGAACATTGCAACCTCTAAAGTAGGATGATATACATCCTCAGGAAGAGATAAAGGAGGGGACCTAGACACATTAGAAATAAGGTAGTCGTTAGCAAATACAAGATCAAGTGTTCTATTCAAATGATTCGAAATTGAATTGATTTGAAACAACGAAAGGTCAAGCATGCAATCTATAAAGTCATGTTGTGCTGAGGGCACTAGATAATTTTCGGCATAGATAATTTTCATTTTAATTGATTCGTGTTTTATTCTTTTGAAAAATAAACAGAAAACACAGATTTTATTTTAAAGCTTACTTTTAAAGACTTACATAAGAATATTTAATCAATTTTAAAATTTAATCAAGAACTTTAGAAACTATGCTATGAACTGTAATAAAAGTATTTGTTGCTGGCATCCGATCGTATTGAACACGATTTCACAGATTTTTTTTAAAAATGATTTCAATTCGTGGTTTATTCTATTGCCAAACGAAAAAAAAACACAGATTTTAGTTTAATGCTTACTTTTAAGGCCCAACATGAGAATATTTTATCAAGTTTTTAAGATTAATCAAGAGCTTTAGAAAATATGCCAAGAACTGTAATAACAATATTTGTTGTTGGCATCCGATCGTATTGAACACCATTTCACAGATTTTTGTAAAAATCATTTTATTTCTTGTTTTATTCTTTTGCCAAACGACAGAAAACACAGATTTTAGCTGAAAGCTTTCTTTTAAAGCCCTACATAAGAATATTTCATCCAATTTTTAAATTCAATCAAGCACCTACGAAAAATGCCAAGAACTGAAATAAAAATATTTGTTCCTGGCATCCGATCGTATTGAACACTATTTCACAGATTTTTTTTAAAAATGATTATAATTCGTGGATTAATCTTTTGCCAAACGACAGAGAACACAGATTTAAGTTTAATGCTTACTTTTAAAACCCAAAAGAGATTATTTCTTCAATTTTAAAATTAATCAAACACATAAAAAAAATATTCTAAGTACTGTAATAAAAATATTTGTGGCTGGCATCAGATGAACACGATTTCACATGATTTTGTTAAAAATCATTTTATTTTGTGTTTTATTCTTTTGCCAAAAAACTGAAAACACAGATTTCAGTTTAAAACTTACTTTTAAACCCCAAAAGAGAATATTTTATCAAATTTTTTAAATTAATCAAGAACCCTAAATAAGAATATATCATCAATTTTTTAATTTAATCAAGAACTCTGGAAAATTTTCTAAGAACTGTAATAAAAATGTTAATTGCTGGCATCCGATCGTGTTGAACACGATTTCACAGATTTTTGCTGAAAATCATTTTAATTCGTGCTTTAAGCTTTTGCCAAAAAACAGAAAACACAGATTTTATTTTAAAGCTTACTTTTACAGCCCAACAAGAGAATATTTCATCAATTTTTAAAATTAATCAAGAGCTTTAGAAAATGTACTGATAACTGTAATCAAAATATTTGTTGCTGGCATCAGATCGTATTGACCCCGATTTCACAGATTTTTGTTAAAATCATTTTATTTCGTGTTTTATTCTTTAGCCAAACGACAGAAAACACAGATTTTAGTTTAAAGCTTACTTTTAAAGCCAAAAAGAGATTATTTCTTCAATTTTAAAATTAATCAAACACATAAAAAATATATGCCAAGAACTGTAATAAAAATATTTGTGGCTGGCATCAGATCGTATTGAACACGATTTCACATATTTTTGTTAAAAATCATTTGATTTCGTGTTTTATTTTTTTGCCAAAGAATGAAAACACAGATTTTAGCTTAAAGCTTACTTTGAAAGCCCTACATAAGAATATTTAATCAGGCACCTAGGAAAATATGCCAAGAACTCCAATAAAAATTGATGGCATCCGATCGTATTGAGCACGATTTCACATATTTTTGTATAAAATGATTTTAATTCGTGTTTTGATTCTTTTGCCAAACGACAGAAAACACAGATTTTGGTGTAATGCTAACTTTTAAAGCCCAACATGAGAATATTTTATCAAATTTTTAAAATTAATCAAGAACTTTAGAAAATAGCCAAAGAACTGTAACAAAAATATTTGTTGCTGGCATCCGATCGTATTGAACACGATTTCACAGATTTTTGTAAAAATCATTTTATTTCTTGTTTTATTCTTTTGCCAAACGACAGAAAACACAGATTTTAGCTGAAAGCTTTCTTTTAAAGCCCTACATAAGAATATTTCATCCAATTTTTAAATTCAATCAAGCACCCAGGAAAAATGCCAAGAACTGAAATAAAAATATTTGTGCCTGGTATCCGATCGTAGTGAACACGATTTCACAGATTTTTTTAAAAATGATTTTAATTTGTGGTTTATTCTTTTTGCCAAACGACAGAGAACACAGATTTTAGTTTAATTCTTACTTTTAAAACCCAAAAGAGATTATTTCTTCAATTTTTAAAATTAATCAAACACATAAAAAAAATATTCTAAGTACTGTAATAAAAATATTTGTGGCTGGCATCAGATCGTATTGAACACGATTTCACATGATTTTGTTAAAAATCATTTTATTTTGTGTTTTATTCTTTTGCCAAAAAACAGAAATCACAGATTTTAGTTTAAAACTTACTTTTAAACCCCAAAAGAGAATATTTTTTCAAATTTTTTTTAAATTAATCAAGAACCCTAAATAAGAATATATCATAAATTTTTTTAATTTAATCAAGAACTCTGGAAAAAATTTTCCTAAGAACTGTAATAAAAATGTTAATTGCTGGCATCCGATCGTGTTGAACACGATTTCACAGATTTTTGTTGAAAATCATTTTAATTCGTGCTTTAAGCTTTTGCCAAAAAACAGAAAACACAGATTTTATTTTAAAGCTTACTTTTAAAGCCCAAAAGAGAATATTTCATCAATTTTTAAAATTAATCAAGAGCTTTAGAAAATGTACTGATAACTGTTATCAAAATATTTGTTGCTGGCATCAGATCGTATTGACCCCGATTTCACAGATTTTTGTTAAAATCATTTTATTTCGTGTTTTATTCTTTTGCCAAACGACAGAAAACACAGATTTTAGTTTAAAGCTTACTTATAAATCCCAAAGAAGAATATTTCATCAATTTTTAAAATTAATCAAGATCTTTAAAATATATGCTGATAACTGTAATAAAAATATTTGATGCTGGCAGCAGATCGTATTGACCCCGATTTCACGGATTTTTGTTAATAATCCTTTGATTTCGTGTTTTATTTTTTTACCAAAGAATGAAAACACAGATTTTAGCTTAAAGCTTACTTTGAAAGCCCAACATAAGAATATTTAAATCAGGCACCTAGGAAAATATGCCAAGAACTCCAATAAAAATATTGATGGCATCCGATCGTATTGAGCACGATTTCACATATTTTTGTTAAAATGATTTTAATTCGTGTTTTGATCTTTTGCCAAACGACAGAAAACGCAGATATTAGTTTAATTCTTACTTTTACAGCCCAACATGAGAATATTTTATCAAATTTTTAAAATTAATCAAGAACTTTAGAAAATATGCCAAAGAACTGTAATAAAAATATTTGTTGCTGGCATCCGATCGTATTGAACACGATTTCACAGATTTTTGTAAAAATCATTTTATTTCTTGTTTTATTCTTTTGCCAAACAACAGAAAACACAGATTTTAGCTGAAAGCTTTCTTTAAAAGCCCTACCTAAGAATATTTCATCCAATTTTTAAATTCAATCAAGCACCTAGGAAAAATGCCAAGAACTGAAATAAAAATATTTGTGCCTGGTATCCGATCGTAGTGAACACGATTTCACAGATTTTTTTTTAAAATGATTTTAATTTGTGGTTTATTCTTTTGCCAAACGACAGAGAACACAGATTTTAGTTTAATTCTTACTTTTAAAACCCAAAAGAGATTATTTCTTCAATTTTAAAATTAATCAAACACATAAAAAAAATATTCTAAGTACTGAAATAAAAATATTTGTGGCTGGCATCAGATCGTATTGAACACGATTTCACATGTTTTTGTTAAAAATCATTTTATTTCGTGTTTTATTCGTTTGCCAAAAAACAGAAATCACAGATTTTAGTTTAAAACTTACTTTTAAACCCCAAAAGAGAATATTTTTTCAAATTTTTTAAATTAATCAAGAACCCTAAATAAGAATATATCATAAATTTTTTTAATTTAATCAAGAACTCTGGAAAATTTTCTAAGAACTGTAATAAAAATGTTAATTGCTGGCATCCGATCGTGTTGAACACGATTTCACAGATTTTTGTTGAAAATCATTTTAATTCGTGCTTTAAGCTTTTGCCAAAAAACAGAAAACACAGATTTTATTTTAAAGCTTACTTTTAAAGCCCAAAAGAGAATATTTCATCAATTTTTTAAAATTAATCAAGAGCTTTAGAAAATGTACTGATAACTGTAATCAAAATATTTGTTGCTGGCATCAGATCGTATTGACCCCGATTTCACAGATTTTTGTTAAAATCATTTTATTTCGTGTTTTATTCTTTTGCCAAACGACAGAAAACACAGATTTTAGTTTAAAGCTTACTTTTAAAGCCCAAAAGAGATTATATCTTCAATTTTTAAAATTAATCAAGACACTTTAAAATATATGCCAAGAACTGTAATAAAAATATTTGTGGCTGGCATCAGATCGTATTGAACACGATTTCACATGTTTTTGTTAAAAATCATTTGATTTCGTGTTTTATTTTTTTGCCAAAGAATGAAAACACAGATTTTAGATTAAAGCTTACTTTGAAAGCCCTACATAAGAATATTTAATCAGGCACCTAGGAAAATATGCCAAGAACTCCAATAAAAATTGATGGCATCCGATCGTATTGAGCACGATTTCACATATTTTTGTTAAAATGATTTTAATTAGTGTTTTGATCTTTTGCCAAACGACAGAAAACGCAATTTTAGTTTAATGCTAACTTTTAAAGCCCAACATGAGAATATTTTATCAAATTTTTAAAATTAATCAAGAACTTTAGAAAAAAGCCAAAGAACTGTAATAAAAATATTTGTTGCTGGCATCCGATCGTATTGAACACGATTTCACAGATTTTTGTAAAAATCATTTTATTTCTTGTTTTATTCTTTTGCCAAACGACAGAAAACACAGATTTTAGCTTACTTTTAAAGCCCTACATGAGAATATTTCATCCAATTTTTAAATTCAATCAAGCACCTAGGAAAAATGCCAAGAACTGTAATAAAAATATTTGTTGCTGGCATCCGATCGTATTGAACACGATTTCACAGATTTTTTAAAAATGATTTTAATTCGTGGTTTATTCTTTTGCCAAACGACAGCGAACACAGATTTTAGTTTAATTCTTACTTTTAAAACCCAAAAGAGATTATTTCTTCAATTTTAAAATTAATCAAACACATACAAAAATATTCTAAGTACTGTAAATAAAAATATTTGTGGCTGGCATCAGATCGTATTGAACACGATTTCACATGATTTTGTTAAAAATCATTTTATTTTGTTTTTTATTCTTTTGCCAAAAAACAGAAATCACAGATTTTAGTTTAAAACTTACTTTTAAACCCCAAAAGAGAATATTTTTTCAAATTTTTTAAATTAATCAAGAATTCTAAATAAGAATATATCATCAATTTTTTTAATTTAATCAAGAACTCTGGAAAATTTTCTAAGAACTGTAATAAAAATGTTAATTGCTGGCATCCGATCGTGTTGAACACGATTTCACAGATTTTTGTTGAAAATCATTTTAATTCGTGCTTTAAGCTTTTGCCAAAAAACAGAAAACACAGATTTTATTTTAAAGCTTACTTTTAAAGCCCAAAAAGAGAATATTTCATCAATTTTTAAAATTAATCAAGAGCTTTAGAAAATGTACTGATAACTGTAATCAAAATATTTGTTGCTGGCATCAGATCGTATTGACCCCGATTTCACAGATTTTTGTTAAAATCATTTTATTTCGTGTTTTATTCTTTTGCCAAACGACAGAAAACACAGATTTTAGTTTAAAGCTTACTTTATAAATCCCAACAGAAGAATATTTCATCAATTTTTAAAATTAATCAAGATCTTTAGAATAATATGCTGATAACTGTAATAAAAATATTTGATGCTGGCAGCAGATCGTATTGACCCCGATTTCACAGATTTTTGTTAATAATCATTTGATTTCGTGTTTTATTTTTTTGCCAAAGAATGAAAACACAGATTTTAGCTTAAAGCTTACTTTGAAAGCCCAACATAATGAATATTAATAATCAGGCACTCTAGGAAAATATGCCAAGAACTATAATAAAAATATTTCTTGATGGCATCCGATCGTATTGAGCACGATTTCACATATTTTTGTTAAAATGATTTTAATTAGTGTTTTGATCTTTTGCCAAACGACAGAAAACGAAATTTTAGTTTAATGCTAACTTTTAAAGCCCAACATGAGAATATTTTATCAAATTTTTAAATTAATCAAGAACTTTAGAAAATAGCCAAAGAACTGTAACAAAAATATTTGTTGCTGGCATCCGATCGTATTGAACACGATTTCACAGATTTTTGTAAAAATCATTTTATTTCTTGTTTTATTCTTTTGCCAAACAACAGAAAACACAGATTTTAGTTGAAAGCTTTCTTTAAAAGCCCTACCTAAGAATATTTCATCCAATTTTTAAATTCAATCAAGCACCCTAGGAAAAATGCCAAGAACTGTAAATAAAAATATTTGTGCCTGGTATCCGATCGTAGTGAACACGATTTCACAGATTTTTTTTAAAAATGATTTTAATTTGTGGTTTATTCTTTTGCCAAACGACAGAGAACACAGATTTTAGTTTAATTCTTACTTTTAAAACCCAAAAGAGATTATTTCTTTAATTTTAAAATTAATCAAACACATAAAAAAAATATTCTAAGTACTGAAATAAAAATATTTGTGGCTGGCATCAGATCGTATTGAACACGATTTCACATGATTTTGTTAAAAATCATTTTATTTTGTGTTTTATTCTTTTGCCAAAAAACAGAAAACAGATTTTAGTTAAAAACTTACTTTTAAACCCCAAAAGAGAATATTTTTTCAAATTTTTTAAATTAATCAAGAACCCTAAATAAGAATATATCATAAATTTTTTAAATTTAATCAAGAACTCTGGAAAATTTTCTAAGAACTGTAATAAAAATGTTAATTGCTGGCATCCGATCGTGTTGAACACGATTTCACAGATTTTTGTTGAAAATCATTTTAATTCGTGCTTTAAGCTTTTGCCAAAAAACAGAAAACAAAGATTTTATTTTAAAGCTTACTTTTAAAGCCCAAAAGAGAATATTTCATCAATTTTTAAAATTAATCAAGAGCTTTAGAAAATGTACTGATAACTGTAATCAAAAT
Organism: Drosophila borealis; assembly: GCA_035045885.1. Lineage (NCBI taxonomy): Eukaryota > Metazoa > Arthropoda > Insecta > Diptera > Drosophilidae > Drosophila > Drosophila borealis. The sequence goes on from JAWNOR010000109.1 coordinate 41,424, forward strand.
ATTTGTTGCTGGCATCAGATCGTATTGACCCCGATTTCACAGATTTTTGTTAAAATCATTTTATTTCGTGTTTTATTCTTTTGCCAAACGACAGAAAACACAGATTTTAGTTTCAAGCTTATTTATAAATCCCAAAGAAGAATATTTCATCAATTTTTAAAATTAATCAAGATCTTTAGAATATATGCTGATAACTGTAATAAAAATATTTGATGCTGGCAGCAGATCGTATTGACCCCGATTTCACAGATTTTTGTTAATAATCATTTGATTTCGTGTTTTATTTTTTTGCCAAAGAATGAAAACACAGATTTTAGCTTATCCAACATAAGAATATTTAATCAGGCACCTAGGAAAATATGCCAAGAACTCCAATAAAAATTGATGGCATCCGATCGTATTGAGCACGATTTCACAGATTTTTGTAAAGATGATTTTAATTCGTGTTTTATTCGTTTGCCAAACGACAGAAAACACAGATTTTTGTTTAAAGCTTACTTTTAAAGCCCAACATGAGAATATATCATCAAATTGTTAAAATGAATCAAGACTTTAATTTATTAATTAATTATAGCTTAAAGCTTTCTTTTAAAGCCCTACATAAGAATATTTCGTATAATTTTTGAATTTAATCAAGCACCTAGGAAAATATGCCAAGAACTGTAATAAAAATATTTGTTGCTGGCATCAGATCGTATTGACGCCGATTTCACAGATTTTTGTTTAAAATCATTTTATTTCGTGTTTTATTCGTTTGACAAAAAAAGAAAACACAGACTTTTGTTTAAAGCTTACTTATAAATCCCAAAAGAGAATATTTCATCAATTTTTAAAATTAATCAAGAACTTTAGAATATATGCTGATAGCTGTAATAAAAATATTTGGTGTTGGCATCCGATCGTATTGACTACGATTTCACATATTATTTTTAAAAATGATTTCATGATTTACTTTTAAAGCCCACAAGAGAGTATTTCATCAATTTTTAAAATTAATCAAGAGCTTTAGAAAATGTACTGAAGTCAGTGTATATGACATCAGTTTGCATTTTCGAAAGGAAAGCATCACGGAAGTAAACTCAAGCAGATTGGTCGTAGTAGACCGATTCTTTACGAATCCATGTTGAACAGGGGAAACAACTGATTTGCAGAAATGCTGCAAATTCGAAGTGATTATTTTTTCAAATAATTTAGGAATAGCGGACACTTTTGCAATGCCCCTGTAATTTAGTATATCAAACTTTCCACCTTTCTTGTGGAGAGGAATGATATAAGATTCTTTCCAAAGAGATGGAAAGACAGAAGATTCAAGGGATAGATTAAAAAGCTTTAGCAATGGATAAACAAGGGAAGAACTACACTCCTTGAGTAGACAACTAGGGATATTGTCAGGCCCAGGAGAGAAAGAAGATTTTAAAGAATTTAAAGCTAAAAGGAGAGAGGAATGGGAAATAATAGGGGGAGGTATAGAACTAAAGGAAGTAATACTATAAGGGTAAGAATTATTATTAGGACAGACTGAAGAGTAAGTTGATTGAAAAAAATAAGCAAATAGATTAGCAGAATCAGAGTCATTGCTAGCTTTATCCATCCCGAGAGAAAAGAAGATGGCAAACTTGAAGATTTACGCTTCGAGTTTACAAAATTGTAAAACTGTCTTGGATTTAGGGCAAATTGCCTTTTGCAACGAGTTAGATAATTCTCATAGCATTGAGAATTCAGAAGAAAGAAGTTCGACTTGGCTATGGAATATTTAGCCAAGTCAGTACACGAACCAGACTTTTTAAACTTTTTAAAATATTTATATTTTATATTTATAGGATTCGTTAATCTGGGACGAAACCAAGGTGGGTTTGAAGAGGTAGTCGAGGGAATTGACTTGGGAATACACATATCTAAGAGGGAGTTTAGGGTGTTATAAAAAAGTTAATAGCAGTATTCATGTCAACCGAGTCATATAAGAAAGACCAATCGGTTGCATAAATAAGATGATTCAGCAATGAATAATTTCCTTTGCGAAAGCAACGGCGGGGCTTATTGGCTAATGAGCACGAAATGAGAGGATTACAATTGAACATTGCAACCTCTAAAGTAGGATGATATACATTCTCATGAAGGGACCTAGACACATTAGAAATAAGGTAGTCGTTAGCAAATACAAGATCAAGTGTTCTATTCAAATGATTCGAAATTGAATTGATTTGAAACAACGAAAGGTCAAGCATGCAATCTATAAAGTCATTTGTGCTGAGGGCACTAGATAATTTTCGGCATAGATAATTTTCATTTTAATTGATTCGTGTTTTATTCTTTTGAAAATAAACAGAAAACACAGATTTTTGCTTAAAGCTTACTTTTAAAGACTAACATAAGAATACTTCACCAATTTTTAAAACTTAATCAAGAACTTTGGAAAATATGCTAATTACTGTAATAAAAATATTTGTTGCCAGCAGCCGATCGTATTGAACACGATTTCACAGATTTTTTTAAAAATAATTTTAATTCCTGTTGTATTCTTTTGCCAAACGAAAGAAAACACACATTTTAGTTTATAGCTTACTTTTAAAGCCCTACATAAGAATATTTCATCCAATTTTTAAATTCAATCAAGCACTCTAGAAAATATGCCAAGAACTGTAATAAAAATATTTGTTGCTGGCATCCGATCGTATTGAACACGATTTCACAGATTTTTTTAAAAATGATTTTAATTCGTGTTTTATTTTTTTGCCAAACAACAGAAAACACAGATTTTAGTTTAAAGCTTACTTTTAAAGCCCAACATGAGAAAAATTTATCAAATTTTTAAAATTAATCAAGCACTTAGGAAAATATGCCAAGAACTGTAATAAAAATATTTGTTGTTGGCATCCGATCGTATTGAACACGATTTCACAGATTTTTTTAAAAATGATTTTAATTCGTGTTTTATTTTTTTGCCAAACGACAGAAAACACAGATTTTAGTTTAAAGCTTACTTTTAAAGCCTTAAATAAGAAAATTTAATCAATTTTTAAAATTTAATCAAGAACTTTAGAAAATATGCCAAGAACTGTAATAAAAATATTTGTTGCTGGCATCCGATCGTATTGAACACCATTTCACAGATTTTTTTAAAAAATGATTTTAATTCGTGGATTAATCTTTTGCCAAACGACAGAGAACACAGATTTTAGTTTAATGCTTACTTTTAAAACCCAAAAGAGATTATTTCTTCAATTTTAAAATTAATCAAACACATAAAAAAAATATTCTAAGTACTGTAATAAAAATATTTGGCTGGCATCAGATCGTATTGAACACGATTTCACATGTTTTTGTTAAAAATCATTTTATTTCGTGTTTTATTCTTTTGCCAAAAAACAGAAAACACAGATTTAAGTTTAAAACTTACTTTTAAATCCCAAAAGAGAATATTTTATCAAATTTTTTAAATTAATCAAGAACCCTAAATAAGAATATATCATCAATTTTTTTAATTTAATCAAGAACTCTGGAAAATTTTCTAAGAACTGTAATAAAAATGTTAATTGCTGGCATCCGATCGTGTTGAACACGATTTCACAGATTTTTGTTGAAAATTTTGCCAAAAAACAGAAAACACAGATTTTATTTTAAAGCTTACTTTGAAAGCCCAAAAGAGAATATTTCATCAATTTTTAAAATTAATCAAGAGCTTTAGAAAATGTACTAATAACTGTAATCAAAATATTTGTTGCTGGCATCCGATCGTATTGACCCCGATTTCACAGATTTTTGTTAAAATCATTTTATTTCGTGTTTTATTCTTTTGCCAAAAAAAGAAAACACAGATTTTAGTTTAAAGCTTACTTATAAATCCCAAAAGAGAATATTTCATCAATTTTTAAAATTAATCAAGAACTTTAGAATATATGCTGATAACTGTAATAAAAATATTTGATGCTGGCATCAGATCGTATTGACCACGATTTCACAGATTTTTGTTAAAAATCATTTGATTTCGTGTTTTATTTTTTTGCCAAAGAATGAAAACACAGATTTTAGCTTAAAGCTTACTTTGAAAGCCCTACATAAGAATATTTAATCAGGCACCTAGGAAAATATGCCAAGAACTCCAATAAAAATTGATGGCATCCGATCGTATTGAGCACGATTTCACAGATTTTTGAATAAAATAATTTTAATTCGTGTTTTATTCGTTTGCCAAACGACAGAAAACACAGATTTTATGTTTAAAGCTTACTTTTAAAGCCCAACATGAGAATATTTCATCAAATTGTTAAAATTAATCAAGACTTTAATTAATTAATTAATTATAGCATAAAGCTTTCTTTTAAAGTCCTACATAAGAATATATCATCTAATTTTTAAAATTAATCAAGCACCTAGGAAAATATGCCAAGAACTGTAATAAAAATATTTGTTGCTGGCATCCGATCGTATTGAACACGATTTCACAGATTTTTGTAAAAATCATTTTATTTCGTGTTTTATTCGTTTTGCCAAACGACAGAAAACACAGATTTTAGTTTAAAGCTTACTTTTAAAGCCCAACATAAGAATATTTCATCAAATTTTTAAAATTAATCAAGCACTTTGGAAAATATGCTAAGAACTGTAATAAAAATATTTGTTGCTGGCATCCGATCGTATTGAACACGATTTCACAGATTTTTGTAAAAATCATTTTAATTCGTGGTTTATTCTTTTGCCAAACGACAGAAAACACAGATTTTAGTTTAATGCTTACTTTTAAAGCCCAACATGAGAATAATTTATCAAATTTTTAAAATTAATCAAGAACTTTAGAAAATATGCCAAGAACTGTAATAAAAATATTTGTTGTTGGCATCCGATCGTATTGAACACCATTTCACAGATTTTTTAAAAAATGATTTTAATTCGTGGATTAATCTTTTGCCAAACGACAGAGAACACAGATATTAGTTTAATTCTTACTTTTAAAGCCTAACATCAGAATATTTTATCAAATTTTAAAATTCAATCAAGCACCTAGGAAAATATGCCAAGAACTGTAATAAAAATATTTGTTGATGGCATTCGATCGTATTGAACACGATTTCACAGATTTTTTTAAAAAATCATTTTAATTGATTCGTGTTTTATTCTTTTGCAAATAAACAGAAAACACAGATTTTATTTTAAAGCTTACTTTTAAAGACTTACATAAGAATATTTAATCAATTTTAAAAATTTAATCAAGAACTTTAGAAAATATGCAATGAACTGTAATAAAAGTATTTGGTGCTGGCATCCATCCATTTCACAGATTTCTTTAAAAAATGATTTTAATTCGTGGATTAATCTTTTGCCAAACGACAGAGAACACAGATTTTAGTTTAATGCTTACTTTTAAAGCCAAAAAGAGATTATTTCTTCAATTTTAAAATTAATCAAACACATAAAAAAAATATTCTAAGTACTGTAATAAAAATATTTGTGGCTGGCATCAGATCGTATTGAACACGATTTCACATATTTTTGTTAAAAATCATTTTATTTCGTGTTTTATTCTTTTGCCAAAAAACAGAAAACACAGATTTTAGTTTATAACTTACTTTTAAATCCCAAAAGAGAATATATTATCAAATTTTTTAAATTAATCAAGAACCCTAAATAAGAATATATCATCAATTTTTTTAATTTAATCAAGAACTCTGAAAAATTTTCTAAGAACTGTAATAAAAATGTTAATTGCTGGCATCCGATCGTGTTGAACACGATTTCACAGATTTTTGTTGAAAATCATTTTAATTCGTGCTTTAAGCTTTTGCCAAAAAACAGAAAACACAGATTTTATTTTAAAGCTTACTTTGAAAGCCCAAAAGAGAATATTTCATCAACTTTTAAAATTAATCAAGAGCTTTAGAAAATGTACTGATAACTGTAATCAAAATATTTGTTGCTGGCATCAGATCGTATTGACCCCGATTTCACAGATTTTTGTTAAAATCATTTTATTTCGTGTTTTATTCTTATGCCAAAAAAAGAAAACGCAGATTTTAGTTTAAAGCTTACTTACAAATCCCAAAAGAGAATATTTCATATATTTTTAAAATTAATCAAGATTATTAGAATATGCTGATAACTGTAATAAAATATTTGTGGCTGGCATCAGATCGTATAGAACACGATTTCACAAGTTTTTGTTAAAAATCATTTGATTTCGTGTTTTATTTTTTTGCCAAAGAATGAAAACACAGATTTTAGCTTAAAGCTTACTTTGAAAGCCCTACATAAGAATATTTAATCAGGCACCTAGGAAAATATGCCAAGAACTCCAATAAAAATTGATGGCATCCGATCGTATTGAGCACGATTTCACAGATTTTTGTACAAATGATTTTAATTCGTGTTTTATTCGTTTGCAAAGCTTACTGTTAAAGCCCAACATGAGAATATTTCATCAAATTGTTAAAATTAATCAAGACTTTAATTAATTATAGCTTAAAGCTTTCTTTTTAAGCCCTACATAAGAATATTTCATCTAATTTTTAAATTTAATCAAGCACCTAGGAAAATATGCCAAGAACTGTAATAAAAATATTTGTTGCTGGCATCCGATCGTATTGAACACGATTTCACAGATTTTTGTTAAAAATCATTTTATTTCGTGTTTTATTCTTTTGCCAAAGACAGAAAACACAGATTTTAGTTTAAAGCTTACTTTTAAATCCCAAAAGAGAATATTTCATCAATTTTAAAAATTAATCAAGAACTTTAGAATATATGCTGATAACTGTAATAAAAATATTTGTTGCTGGCATCCGATCGTATTGAACACGATTTCACAGATTTTTTTAAAAATGATTTCAATTCGTGGTTTATTCTATTGCCAAACGACAGAAAACACAGATTAAGACTGTAATAAAAATATTTGTTGTTGGCATCCGATCGTATTGAACACGATTTCACAGATTTTTTTAAAAAATGATTTTAATTCGTGGATTAATCTATTTCCAAACGACAAAGAACACAGGTTTTAGTTTAATGCTTACTTTTAAAGCCAAAAAGACGATTATTTCTTCAAATTTTAAAATTCAATCAAACACATAAAAAAATATTCTAAGTACTGTAATAACATGAGAATATTTTATCAAGTGTTTAAGATTAATCAAGAACTTTAGAAAATAAGCCAAGAACTGTAATAAAAATATTTGTTGTTGGCATCCGATCGTATTGAACACGATTTCACAGATTTTTTTAAAAAATGATTTTAATTCGTGTTTTATTCTTTTGCCAAACGACAGAAAACACAGATTTTAGTTTAATGCTTACTTTAAAAGCCCAAAATGAGATTATTTCTTCAATTTTAAAATTAATAAAAAACATAAAAAAAATATTCTAAGAACTGTAATAAAAATATTTGTTGCTGGCATCCGATCGTATTGAACACGATTTCACATGTTTTTGTTAAAAATCATTTTAATTTTGTGTTTTATTCTTTTGCCAACAAAACAGAAAACACAGATTTTAGTTTATAACTTACTTTTAAATCCCAAAAGAGAATATTTTATCAAATTTTTTAAATTAATCAAGAACTCCTACATAAGAATATATCATCAATTTTTTAATTTAATCAAGAACTATGGAAAATATGCCAAGAACTGTAATAAAAATGTATGTTGCTGGCATCCGATCGTATTGAACACGATTTCACAGATTTTTGTTAAAAATTATTTTAATTCGTGTTTTAATCTTTTTGCCAAAAAACAGAAAACACAGATTTTATTTTAAAGCTTACTTTGTACAGCCCAACATGAGAATATTTCATCAATTTTTAAAATTAATCAAGAGCTTTAGAAAATATACTAAGAACTGTAATAAAAATATTTGTTGCTGGCATCCGATCGTATTGAACACGATTTCACATGTTTTTGTTAAAAATCATTTTAATTTCGTGTTTTATTCTTTTGCCAAAGAAAGCAAAACACAGATTTTAGTTTAAAGCTTACTTTTAAAGCCCTACATAAGAATATTTCATCAAATTTTTAAATTAATCAAGCACCTAGGAAAATATGCCAAGAACTGTAATAAAAATATTTGATGGCATCCGATCGTATTGAACACGATTTCACAGATTTTTTTAAAAATCATTTTAATTCGTGTTTTATTCGTTTGCCAAACGACAGAAAACACAGATTTTAGTTTAAAGCTTACTTTTAAAGCCCAACATGAGAATATTTCATTTAATTTTTTAAGTTAATCAAGAACTTTAGAAATTATGCTTAGAACTGTAATAAAAATATTTGTGCTGCATTTGATTATAATAAAAACATTTTTAAAATTTTTTAAAAATTTTTTTTTTTTTTTATTTTAGTTTAAAGTTTTCTTTTTAAGACCTACATAAGAATATTTCATCAATTTTTAAATTTAATCAAGAACTTTGGAAAATATGCTAAGAACTGTAATAAAAATATTTGTTGCTGGCATCCGATCGTATTGAACGCGATTTCACAGATTTTTGTTAAAATCATTTTAATTCGTGTTGTATTCGTTTGCCAAAAGACAGAGAACACAGATTTTAGTTTAAAGCTTGCTTTTACAGCCCAACATACGAATATTTCATCAAATTTTCAAATTCAATTAAGAACTATAAGAAAATGTTCTAAGAACTATAATAAAAAAATATTTGTTGCTGGCATCCGATCGTATTGAACACGATTTCGCAGATTTTTTAAAAAATGATTTTAATTCGAGTAATATTCTTTTTTATTTTATTATTGTTATTGAAATATGCATAAGTTTTTCGGCAACAACTAATATTTGAATCCTGGTCACACTTAAGTCTTTTGTTTTGCTTTGTGCTTATTCTTATTCTTAAGTATACCATTCTCTGTCGCTTATGAACTACCGAACAATGTAGACGTACAGATGCGTAATAAAAAGAAAAACCTATTAATCCGGTTCAGTTTCCTGTTTAGTTCCACTTTAAAAACATTATATAACCAACAGGTTATGGGCCCAGGGCTCTAAACACGAAATTGTGCGATTAACCTTAATTACTGTGTGTGATTATACGAAAAAATTTATAAACATGAGTGGACAAGGGTTATATTCCATCGAAAAGTTGGATGACGAAAATTACGCGGTGTGGTCAGTGCAAATGAAAAGCATATTGGTACAAAATGATCTATGGCCGATAGTATGCGGAAGAATCGTTAAAAATGAAGGTGACAGCGAAGAACAGAAGGCTCAGTTTGATACACGGGACGAAAAGGCACTAGCAAACATATTGCTGGCTGTTAAAGCGTCGCAGATTAATTTCATAAAAAATTGCGTGTCGTCTAAAGAAGCATGGGAGAAGCTAATAAGTGTGTATCAACCGCGCGGGCCAGCAAGAAAAATTGCGTTATTTAAAAGTTTGCTTCGATTGAGTATGCCAGAAGGTGCAAGTGTGCAAAACTATATGAATGAGTTTTCCAACATAGTTGAAAAATTAAAAGAAATCGAAATGAATATAAATGAAGACATGCTCACAATTTTGCTGTTAACGGGATTAGGAAAAAAGTTCGAAAACTTTGTTGTAGCGATCGAAACGCGTGAACAGTTGCCGTCCTTGTCTGATTTGAAAATCAAAATTATTGAAGAAGGACAAAGACAACAAGCAAACAACGAAGAAGTGGGTAATGGCATACAGCAAGCATTTGTGTCGCGTACAAAAAATGCGCATCAGAAAACAGATCCGAAAAGGAATAAAAAATGTTATAGATGCGGCCGCGAAGGTCATTTTATTGCTGAGTGCAAGGAAAAAGAGAAAAGTAAAGAAGGCAAAGAGAGAAACGCTGAAATGAAGCGATCGTTAGCCATACTTGCGAATGTGCAGAAAAGCGACAACTTGACAAAATCGACGTGGTGTCTGGATAGTGGCGCCACTGCTCACATGTGTTGTGATAGGTCATGGTTTGTAGATATTAGAGAGCACAAAGAGAAAATATTGCTTGCAGGAGAAAATTTTATAGTTGCCGACGGCATTGGTACTGTATGTATTACTGTCGGAAATTTTTATCTTGAACTGCAAAATGTGTTGTTTGTTAATGAGTTGCAAGCAAACTTCATATCGGTATCAAAAGCTGTAGAAAAAGGATACAGAGTTACTTTTGATAAAGACAGAGCAGTGATAAAAGACAGAGATAATGTGAATATACTGAGAGCATACAAGAGAGGTGATTTGTTCACCATTGATGTTAAAATGAAACAGTGTATGTACTCTAAGGCAAGCAGCACTGAGTTATGGAAATGGCATTATCGATTTGGACACTTAAATCTGGCCAGTTTAAGGAAAATGGCAAGTGGTGAGATGGTGCATGGCTTAAAATCAATCAATAAAAATTTTGAAATAAAAAATGATTTGTGTGAAACCTGTGCAAAAAGTAAAATAAGTGTAAAACCATTTCCAAAAGCTTCTGAAAATCGTGCGACTCAATTATTGAGTTTGATTCACACTGACATTTGTGGACCAATAAGCAGACCGTCTGCAACATTTATTGACGATTACTCACGTCACACAGTTGTGTATTTTTTGAAGTCTCGCGACCAAATATTAAGCGCGTTTAAGGACTTTGTTTTGTTTGCCGAGAGACAATGCGGCAAAAAGGTAAAATCAATTCGAAGCGATAACGGGCGCGAGTATGTTAGTCATGAATTTGAAAAATTCTTGTCGGAACACGGAATTAAAAGACAACTGACAGTACCCTATACTCCGCAGCAAAATGGAGTTGCTGAGCGAGCAAATCGCACACTGGTAGAGATGGCCAGAAGTATGCTAGTACACTCGGGCGTAGATGAAACACTATGGGGTGAGGCAGTAGGGACTGCAGTATACTTACGCAACAGGTCAGAAACCAAGACATTGGCTAACAAAACACCATTCGAGGTTTGGACTGGCAAGAAACCGTCTGTATCGCATTTGAAGGTTTTCGGCTCAAAAGCAATTGTCTTAAAGAAAGGGCACAGAAATAAGTTTAGTCCAAAGGGAATCGAATATGTAATGGTTGGCTATTCGATGGCAGCAAAAGCATATCGCCTATTTTGTCCAGAGTCGAAGAAAGTTGTCGAAAGCAGAGAAGTTATTTTTATAGAAAATAATTTAGGTGGATCTGCAAGCGATAAAAAAGAAACAGTGCTGTTTGATGATTGTGCAACAGTAAATCAGCAGGCTGAGGCTGAGAATGTCCTGCAGACACAGGCAGAGATTGAAATCGGAGGGCAACATACTGAAAGGAAAGATACTGACGAGTATGAGAGTGCAAAAAGTGATGATGCAGAACCGCCCGTAAACTGTGAAGCTCGTGGTCCAGGGCGTCCACGAAAGATAAAAACTGGAAAACCAGGTAGACCCCGCAAGCAGTATAATTGTCTGAATATGCTGAAGGCAGAGGAAATCGTCATTCCTGAAAATTTTAGCGAAGCAAATGAGTCAGAAATGAGCCAAGAATGGTCAGCATCGATTCAGAAGGAGATAAAAGCACTTGAAGACAATAAGACTTGGGAGCTTGTGGAATTGCCAGCGAATAAGAAAGCGATAGGCTGCAAATGGGTCTTTGGCATAAAAGTTGACAAGGATGGCTATGTAGAGCGCTTTATGTAAGATAAGTGAAAAGGGGGGGGGGGGGGATATGGGGTTGTTTTTTTTGGGGTTTCTTCAGTGGTCTGTACGAATGATTATGGCATTGGCAGTCGAACATAAGTTGTTTGTGCATCAGATGGACGTGTCTACTGCCTACCTGAATAGTGAGCTTTCAGAGGAAGTTTATATGAAACAACCGGACGGATTCGTAAGCGATGAATTCCCTGATAAAGTCTTGAAACTAAAAAAATCTCTCTATGGGCTAAAGCAAGTCTTGAAAAAAAACTGGGTTTTACTCCATGTGTCAGCGAGCCCTGTGTATATATACGCAATGGGCAAGGTAAAATTAATATAATTGCAGTTTATGTTGATGATATTTTACTTGCCAGCTCAAATAAAGACGAATTGTTGAAAATCAAAGCGTCCATTGCCAGGGAATTCGACATTGTTGATGGCGGCCAGCTCAACCATTTCTTGGGCATAGAAATTGAGCGCGAAGGGGAGACTGGAAGCATAACAATCGGCCACAAGCAGTATGTGGAACAAATGCTACATACTTGGGGCATGTCAACGTGTAGGCCTGTAGCTACACCACTGGATGCAGGTCACCAAGTCAAATGTGATGACGTCAACTGCGAGATGGTTAATGAAAAGAGCTACCAATCATTGATAGGTTCTTTGATGTATTTAGCCATAACAACCAGGCCGGACATACTACATTCGGTAGCGAAACTGGCACAACGAAATGCCAGCCCTCACAAGGAGCATGAAGTTGCAGCGAAGCGTGTGCTAAGGTATTTAAAAGGCACGGCTAATATGAGACTTCATTATCAGGATACTGGCAAGCAGATCTATGGATACGTCGACGCAGACTGGGCGAACGATGCTGCAGATCGAAAATCATATAGTGGATATGTCTTTATTGGTGCAGGCAGCGCGATTTCGTGGGAATCGAAGAAACAAAGTCTGGTGGCGTTAAGCAGCACTGAAGCCGAATATATTGCCTTATCTACCGCAGCAAGGGAAGCAACATATATTAAAAAATTGTTGCATGAAATGGGATTTATTGAAACCAAGCCTATTTTATTGTATTGCGATAATCAAAGCGCACAGTGCTTAGCTAAAAATCCAATTTTACATAAACGTAGTAAGCACATCGACATAAAGTTTCACCATGTACGCGAGCTATATTCTAAGAACGAAATAGATGTTAAATATATAGGTACTAATGATATGATTGCCGATGTACTAACTAAAAATTTGCAAAAGAACAAGCATGTAAAATGTATTAATGAAATGAATTGTTATTAATAAGTTTTCAAGTATGTAATTGTTGAGAAGGAGTATTGAAATATGCATAAGTTTTTCGGCAACAACTAATATTTGAATCCTGGTCACACTTAAGTCTTTTGTTTTGCTTTGTGCTTATTCTTATTCTTAAGTATACCATTCTCTGTCGCTTATGAACTACCGAACAATGTAGACGTACAGATGCGTAATAAAAAGAAAAACCTATTAATCCGGTTCAGTTTCCTGTTTAGTTCCACTTTAAAAACATTATATAACCAAAAGTTTAAACTACTCAAATGTTTTAAAATTAATCAAGAACTTTAGAAAATATGCCAAGAACTATAATAAAAATATTTGTTGTTGGCATCCGATCGTATTGAACACGATTTCACAGATTTTTTTAAAAAATCATTTTGAATTCGTGTTTTATTCTTTTGCCAAACGACAGAAAACACAGATTTTAGTTTATAGCTTACTTTTAAAGCCCTACATAAGAATATTTCATCAAATTTTTAAAATTAATCAAGCACTTAGGAAAATATGCCAAGAACTGTAATAAAAATATTTGTTGTTGGCATCCGATCGTATTGAACACGATTTCGCAGATTTTTTAAAATAAATGATTTTAATTCGATTCTTGTTTTATTCTTTTGTCCAAACAGACAGAAAACACAGTTTTTAGTTTAAAGCTTACTTATGTAAAGCCCAACATGAGAATATTTCATCAAATTTTTAAAATTAATCAAGAACTTTAGAAAATATGCTAAGAACTATAATAAAAATATTTGTTGCTGGCATCCGATCGTATTGAACACGATTTCACAGATTTTTTTAAAATATCATTTTAATTCGTGTTTTATTCGTTTGCCAAACGACAGAAAACACAGATTTTAGTTTAAAGCTTACTTTTAAAGCCCAACATGAGAATATTTTATCAAATTTTTAAAATTAATCAAGAACTTTAGAAAATATGCCAAGAACTGTAATAAAAATATTTGTTGTTGGCATCCGATCGTATTGAACACGATTTCACAGATTTTTTAAAAAATGATTTTAATTCGTGTTTTATTCTTTTGCCAAACGACAGAAAACACAGATTTTAGTTTATAGCTTACTTTTAAAGCCTAACATCAGAATATTTCATCAAATTTTAAAATTCAATCAAAGCACCTAGGAAAATATGCCAATAACTGTAATAAAAATATTTGTTGCTGGCATCCGATCGTATTGAACACGATTTCACAGATTTTTTTTTAAAATGATTTCGTGGCTTATTCTATTGCCAATCGACAGAAAACACAGATTTAAGTTAAATGCTTACTGTCTGGTTACGCAGCCAAAACAACTGGAGCGACCTCGCAACTGATAAGAGCAGCATCTTAATTTTATCTTATAATACTCGCTCTGCAAAGCAATTGCCTAAATTTCGCTCTTAAGAATTCATTTACATAGAGCTGCCGCTCTTCGCTGTAACGATCGTTTTATTGCCCTAGCTTTACTTATGCGAAGGCCTCGATGCTGCGCATCGAGTTAGTTAAGTTCGTTCGCTTCATGCATTTGGTACGCATCGGCCACTTGCATTACTCAAAATTAAACCTAATAATTGTCGCTTCGCTAAAATTGGCACGTACTAATTCGGGTTCGCTTGCCTACATATAAACTATTGTTCTTAAATAATAAGCACAGACCAATTCGGGTCTGCCTGCTTCTCGCAACTTTAAGAAATATAAAAACAATTTTAACACAAAAAATAATTAGTTAATTATTTCTATTTGTGAAAGCTATTGAAAAAGCTCAATAGCGCAACATTTTGGTGACCCCGACGTGATTTTTATTTTTGTTGTTGTAAGATTATTTGCTTTACATTAAAGCAATAATCTTAAAAGACACCACCTGGCATTTCGTTTTGTGCACTTTATATACATACATACTTATCGCCGTCGCTTTGCCTACTCTTTCGGTCGCTTAAAGTCTTTGCTCATTCGTGCGGTACTTATGTAAAAGCTATTGCCGTTGCTTCGTTACATAGCTTGACACTTGCGTTTGTTTTTTGAACGGTTTGCATGTACTAGCGATCACCGTTGTTAGTTACTCAGCTAGTTTCGCACGCGCTTTCTATCACGCTTCTAATGGCAACCGAAAATAATGCCTCTAGTGCAGTGCCCTCTGCAAACAGGGTGACCTTTCTGAAGCGCAAAGCCATTTCAATTTATGACAGTTTGCAAACACTTCGAAATGCTATAACTAATTCGCCACTTAGTGCAATTGATGAGTGCGGTCTTAGTGTTAGGCTGAAGCAAATCGAGCGGCTTCAGACCTCATTTGATATTACTCACACTAGCCTCGAAGAACTAGACTTTGATGAAATCGGTAACCAATTGCGTGAGGACTTCGACGAGTTAGCAGTTTCTATGGAAATTTCGGTTCGGAGTGAAATTGCGAAACGTGTCTCAATATTGCCCTGCTCAACATTTCGCGACCAATCTGTGCTGCCCTCGCAGACAGTTAGAGCTAAGGCACCGCCGACACTACCCTCAATAAAGTTGCCTACGTTCAGTGGTGGTTACACAGAATGGGCCGACTTTTATTCTATGTTCACAACCGTCATAGAAAATCATCCTGATCTAGCAGATATCGAAAAGCTGCAGCATCTTCGATCGTGCCTGAAGGATACAGCGCTGGACGCGATTCGATCATTGGAAATAACAAACGATAATTATGCCATAGCACTTAATTTATTGGAGAAAAGGTTTAATAACAGACGTTTGGTTTTTCAGGCACACATACTTGAGATATTGGGGCTCAAGAGGGTGGCAGGTGGATCGGCCGTGTCGTTAAGGGAGTTATCCGACCAATTCAACGCACATATTCGCGCGTTAAAGAGCATGGGCAACTCCGAACAAATCGCTGGATGCATCATTGTGCAGATTATTTTACAAAAGCTGGACCCAATATCACAAGCCAAATGGGAAGAAAGGCTAGAGGATTCGTCGTTCGTCAACTTAATACCATCGTGGGAGCATATGGCTACGTTTCTGGAGCAGAGATGCCGAACTATGGAAACAGTAAATTTTGCTATGGCAAGCTATGCCCCTAGCCATCAGGTGGGAAAAACTAGAGCAATTAACACCAGTAGATCGTCATTTATCGCCACTAACCACGACGCCCCTGTCTGCGTATTTTGTGACAGCCCTGGTCATAATATATATAATTGTTCTCGATTTGGAAATTTGACCCCTGCATTACGGCTTAGGGAGGCAAAACGAGTTGCATTGTGCTTGAATTGCCTAAAGAAAGGTCATCAATTGCGATCATGCAGCTCTGGATGCTGTCGGACCTGCGGGGCGAAACATCATTCTCTGCTGCATTTAAATAATTCGGTATTTCCGTCTGGTCAGCTGACTGAGCCTGCAAATTCATCGCCGATAGCCCATGCCTCTTTCGCTAAGTCATCGCCATCTACCTCCACATCTCTTGTTGCCCAGTATTTCAGTAGTGATGTTGTCGTCTTGGCTACGGCTATGATCTTTGTTAAAAATCGCTCCGGCACTTTGATACCTTGTCGTGCCCTTTTGGATTCTGGTTCTCAGCTTCACCTTATAACGTCGCGCCTTGCTCAACAGCTTCAGCTAAAGAAGCACAAGTCCTCAGCCATTGTCTCTGGTCTAGGAGATTCTCGTTTTGAAACAGAAGGAAACACGGTCACTATCACAATACAGTCTCAAGTCTCTGAATACTCAACATGCCTTACAGCTCTGGTAGCGCCTAACATAACTGATAGTCAACCGAGTTTTACTATCAACACGACGAATTGGAACATTCCCGATAACATAAAACTTGCAGATCCGTCTTTCTTTAAACCTCAACGCGTGGACTTGCTACTTGGAGCTAGCCTGTTTTACGACCTTCTCAGCGTCGGCCAGATAAGGCTTCTCCCAGGACTACCGTGTCTTCAAAAAACACGGCTTGGTTGGGTAGTTTCTGGAGGCGGACCGCGCTTGAGTGGTTCTATGTTAATGGCAAAGCATACTGCGGGCAAACTTGAGTCAAGTTCTGAAGAACGTGCTGATGAATTGGTTCGAAGATTTTGGGAGATAGAATCCTGCTTGGAAAGTACACCTACCACTTCAAAGGAAGAAAACATCTGTGAAGAACATTTCGTAAAGACTCATATCAGATTGCCTAGTGGCCAATATTCAGTTCGTTTACCCTTCAAGCAAAGTTTGGAATGTCTGGGGACGTCATACCAACAAGCCTTTCGTCGGTTCCTGACCCTGGAACGCAAACTACAAAATCGTCCAGATCTGAAGATTCAATATTCAAACTTTCTAAAGGAATATTTGGATCTTGGTCATATGTCGCCTGTTGCTCCAGAGTCTATAGGACTTTGTCAATACTTTCTTCCTCATCACTGTGTCTTTAAAGAAGACAGTTCAACGACAAAATTGCGAGTCGTTTTCGACGGCTCAGCAGCTACCTCGTCAGGTTATTCATTAAATGAACTATTGATGGCTGGACCTGTTATTCAAAGCTCGCTGTTTCATATCCTTCTTCGCTTTCGTAATTTCCCGATCGCCCTAACAGGAGATATTGGAAAAATGTATCGCTGCGTACGCGTTTCAGCACCGGATGATTTTCTCCAATGCATTCTGTGGCGAGACTCGCCAGAACAGGATATAAAGATTTTTAAGCTGGATACAGTTACATACGGAACAAAGCCAGCTTCATTCCTCTCTATCCGTGCTATGCATCAGCTGTCTATGGATGAGGAAACTAATTTTCCAATTGGATCTCGGATTTTGCGGCGTGACTTCTACGTTGATGACCTCATTTCAGGGGGTGATTCAATTCAGGAAGCAAAGGAAATTCTTAATCAGACGGCTGGAATCTTGGCAAGTGGGGGCTTCAAGTTGCGAAAGTGGTGCTCAAACAATGCTGCTGTACTGAAAGGGATACCCGTAGAGGACAGAGAATCTTCTCTAAAGTTTGATGATGGTAGCGACATCACCAAAACTCTTGGACTCGCTTGGGACTCAGCGTCGGATCGGTTGTTGTTTTCTTTTTCGTCCATTCAGCAGAGATCTAAACCATCCAAAAGATCAATACTATCGACCATAGCTCGCTTGTATGACCCGCTTGGACTCATAGGGCCGGTAATTGCCAAGGCTAAAATCTTTTTGCAGCAGATCTGGAAGGAGAAGCTTGAGTGGGACGAGAGCTTGCCATCATCACTAGCAACAGCTTGGCATGATCTTTGCTGCAGTTTTGAGAAGGCACAGTTTCTTAAATTTCCTCGTCTCGTGTCAATACCTGCAGCAGAGTTAGAAGTTCACGGTTTCTGCGACGCCAGCATCGAAGCATATGGGGCCTGTGCCTACGTCCTTTCTCGACGAACATCAGCCAGTTGTCAGTTGTTGTGTTCCAAATCGCGTGTAGCTCCTCTGAAAACAATCACAGTTCCAAAGCTAGAGCTCTGTGGCGCCGTCTTATTATCTAATCTCATGCGTGAGATATCTAAAATGAATCTGTTCGATGGAAAATTCTACTGTTGGTCGGATTCTTCTGTATGCCTTTCCTGGATAAGGACCGAGCCCTGCAAGCTCAATGTGTTTGTGGCTAATCGCGTCACAGCAGTTCAAGAGCTAACTAATGGCATGGAATGGCGTTACGTGCCTACTTCACTCAACCCGGCAGATATACTCTCGAGAGGATCTACGCCCAGTGAATTAGATCAATCGTCACTGTGGTTCAACGGCCCAGAATTTCTAGTTAAAGACAAATTGGACTGGCCTGCTTCTTGCTTGTCAGAAAGGACAGAACTCGAACTTAAAAAAAGGGTCCTTATTGCGTCATCTCCCTTCGTTGATATAACTGCCACTTGTAAATACGTCAACTCATTTGATACAATGCAGCGTATATTCGGATATATTTATAAATTCATACACAGAAGCAGGCATCCTGGACTAACAGTGTCTGATATACAACATGGGACCCAACTCTTACTAAGGCTCGTCCAGAGAGCACACCTGTGGGAAGAGATCAAATCATTGCAATCGAGAAGAGTTGTTAAACCGTCCAGTTGTATCGCATCACTTAACCCTTTTTTGGATGATTTCGGTATTCTTAGAGTTGATGGGCGCTTGAAAAACTCTTCGCTGGATTTCGACGCTCGCCATCCAATAATTCTCCCGTGTCACCATCCCATCACAGACTCAGTCATCACACGGTTTCACAATCGGGACTTACACGCTGGTCCACGGGCACTTCTTGCTCATATTCGGTTGCAGTATTGGCCGATTGGTGGAAGGAAGACCGTATCCAAGGTGGTTGGAAAATGTGTGAGATGCTTTCGTGCCAAGCCTCGATTAATAGAGCATATAATGGCTGATCTGCCCAAAGAACGTTTGACTGCTTGTCGAGCCTTTGAAGTCTCTGGTGTTGACTATTGTGGACCATTTTTCTATAAGCCAGACGTACGAAATAAAGCTCCAGTCAAATGTTACATGGCTGTCTTCGTCTGCTTCGCGACTAAAGCGGTTCACCTGGAACTGGTCAAGGATCTGTCGACAGCTTCATTCTTGAATGCGCTTAAGAGGTTTATATCGACTCGAGGCAGGCCATCTCAGATATGGTCGGATAACGCTACCAACTTTGTCGGCGCCAAAAACGAGCTTCTGGATCTCAAGCGTCTATTCATAAGTCGCAATCATATTGAGTCAGTGCATAAATTTTGCATGGCTGATTCCATTGATTGGAAATTTATACCTCCTCGTTCACCGCATTTTGGCGGCCTTTGGGAAGCAGCAGTGAAGACAGCGAAACATCATTTTTATCGTGCTGTTGGATCTTGTGTTCTCAACTTCGAAGAGTTTCGCACCCTAGTCTGCCACATAGCATCGATAATTAATTCCAGGCCATTGTTTCCTCTTTCAGAAGATCCAGCAGATCTAGATGTGCTCACTCCAGCTCATTTCTTGATTGGTGGACCCAGCTCATCGTTCGTTGAACCTGATGTGACGCACCTTCAATTCAATCGTCTGGATGGCTGGCAACGCGTAACATACCTCCAACAACTGTTTTGGTCTCGCTGGCGTGAAGAATACTTAACACTGCTTCAGCAGCGCTCCAAATGGCGTACTCCGAAACCAGGCCTATGCGTCAACGACATAGTCCTCGTAAAGGATGAAAATCTGCCGCCTCTAAGGTGGCCACTGGCGAGAATCACGGAGTTAATCGTGGGAAAGGATGGAGTCGCTCGAGTAGCCATTTTGCGCACCGCAACAGGAGAAACGAGAAGAGCTGCAAACAAGCTATGCCTATTGCCCATCAGGGAATCTGTTGAAAGCCCATGCCTTCCAACGGGGGGAGAATGTCTGGTTACGCAGCCAAAACAACTGGAGCGACCTCGCAACTGATAAGAGCAGCATCTTAATTTTATCTTATAATACTCGCTCTGCAAAGCAATTGCCTAAATTTCGCTCTTAAGAATTCATTTACATAGAGCTGCCGCTCTTCGCTGTAACGATCGTTTTATTGCCCTAGCTTTACTTATGCGAAGGCCTCGATGCTGCGCATCGAGTTAGTTAAGTTCGTTCGCTTCATGCATTTGGTACGCATCGGCCACTTGCATTACTCAAAATTAAACCTAATAATTGTCGCTTCGCTAAAATTGGCACGTACTAATTCGGGTTCGCTTGCCTATCATATAAACTATTGTTCTTAAATAATAAGCACAGACCAATTCGGGTCTGCCTGCTTCTCGCAACTTTAAGAAATATAAAAACGATTTTGAACACAAAAAATAATTAGTTAATTATTTCTATTTGTGAAAGCTATTGAAAAAGCTCAATAGCGCAACACTTACTTTTATGGCCCAACATGAGAATATTTGATCATAATGTCAATCAAACTGTTCTAAATATATTTGTTGTTGGCATCGATCGTATTGAAAACATATTTCACGATTTTTTAAAAATCATTTTAATACGTGTTTTGTTCTTTTGCAAACAACCGAAAACACAAATTTTATTTATAGCTTCTTTTAAATCCCTAGATAAGAATATTTTATCAAATTTTTAAACTCATTCAAGCACCTAGGATATGCAAGAACTGTAATAAAAATATTTGTTGGTGACACCCGATCGTATTGAATACGATTTCACAGATTTTTTAAAATATCATTTTAATTCTTGTTTTATTATTTTGCAACGACAGTTAACACAGATTTTATTTGATAAAATATTCTTATGTAGGGCTTTAAAAGTAAGCTTATAAACTAAAATCTGTGTTTTCTGTCTGTTGGCAAAAGAATAAAACACGAATTAAAATGATTTTTAAAAAAATCTGTGAAATCGTGTTCAATACGATCGGATGCCAGCAACAAATATTTTTATAACAGTTCTTAGCATATTTTCTTAAAGTTCTTGATTGATCTTAAAAATTTGATCAAAATATTCTCATGTTGGGCCTATAAAAGTAAGCTATTAAACTAAAATCTGTGTTTTCTGTCTGTTTGGCAAAAGAATAAAACACGAATCAATTAAAATCATTTTTATAAAAAAATCTGTGAAATCGTGTTCAATACGATCGGATGCCAGCAACAATTATTTGTATTACAGTTCATAGCATATTTTCTAAAGTTCTTGATTAAATTTAAAAATTTGATAAAATATTCTCATGTTGGGCTTTAAAAGTAAGACATTAAACTAAAATCTGTGTTTTCTGTCGTTTGGCAAAAGATATAATACACGAATTTAAAATCAATTTTTATAAAAATCTGCGAAATCGTGTTCAATACGATCGGATGCCAGCAACAAATATTTTTATTACAGTTCTTGGCATATTTTTCTAAAGTTCTTGATTGATTTTAAAAATTTGATGAAATATTCTTATGTTGAGCTTTAAAAGTAAGCATATAAACTAAAATCTGTGTTTTCTGTCTGTTTGGCAAAAGAATAAAACACACAAATTAAAATCATTTTTTAAAAAAATCTGCGAAATCGTTTTCAATACGATCGGATGCCAGCAACACATATTTGTATTACAGTTCTTGGCATATTTTCCTAGGTGCTTGATTGAATTTAAAAATTTGATGATAATATTCTTATGTAGGGCTTTAAAAGTAAGCTTTAAACTAAAATCTGTGTTTTCTGTCGTTTTGGCAAAAGAATAAAACACGAATAATAAAATGATTTTTACAAAAATCTGTGAAATCGTGTTCAATACGATCGGATGCCAGCAACAAATATTTTTATTACAGTTCTTGGCATATTTTCTAAAGTTCTTGATTAATTTTAAAAATTTGATAAAATATTCTCATGTTGGGCTGTAAAAGTAAGCTATTAAACTAAAATCTGTGTTTTCTGTCTGTTTGGCAAAAGAATAAACACGATCGAATTAAAATCGTTTTCTTAAAAAATCTGTGAAATCGTGTTCAATACGATCGGATGCCAACATTAAATATTTTATTACAGTTCTTGGCATATTTTCCTAGGTGCTTGATTGAATTTTAAAATTTGATGAAATATTCTTATGTTGGGCTTTAAAAGTAAGCTATTAAACTAATATCGTGTGTTTTCTGTCGTTTGGCAAAAGAATAAACCACGAATTTAAATCATTTTTTAAATAAAATCTGTGAAATCGTGTTCAATACGATCGGATGCCAGAACAAATATTTTTTATTACAGTTCTTGGCATATTTTCCTAGGTGCTTGATTGAATTTAAAAATTGGATGAAATATTCTTATGTAGGGCTTTAAAAGAAGCTTTCAGCTAAAATCTGTGTTTTCTGTCTTTTGGCAAAAGAATAAAACACGAATTAAAATGATTTTTACAAAAATCTGTGAAATCGTGTTCAATACGATCGGATGCCAGAAAAATATTTTTATTACAGTTCTTTGCATATTTTCTAAAGTTCTTGATTAATTTTAAAAATTTGATGAAATATTCTCATGTTGGGCTTTAAAAGTAGCTATTAAACTAAAATCTGTTTTTCTGTCGTTTGGCAAAAGAATAAAACGAATTAAAATGTTTTTTTAAAAAATCTGTGAAATGTGTTCAATACGATCGGATGCCAACAACAAATATTTGTATTACAGTTCTTGGCATATTTTCCTAGGTGCTTGATTGAATTTAAAAATTTGATGAAATATTCTGATGTAGGGCTTTAAAAGAAAGCTTTAAGTGTAATTAATATTTTATTAAAGTCTTGATTATTTTTAATTTGATGAAATATTCTCGTTGGGCTTTAAAAGTAAGCTTTAAACTAAAATCTGTGTTTTCTGTCGTGTGGCAAACGAATAAAACACGAATTAAAATCATTTGTATAAATATCTGTGAAATCGTGTTCGATACGATCGGATGCCATCAATTTTTATTGGGGTTCTTGGTATATTTTCGTAGGTGCCTGATTTAATATTCTTATGTAGGGCTGTGTAGTTGCAAGCCTTTTTGTAATCAATTAATTCTAACTGCTTGTTTGCAGCGAAATTCAAACACTTATGTATGTTGTTTTCGAATATATTTATTGCGCGAGGGCACTTAGTAGAGATTATGTTTTTATTTGTTGCTTGGCAGCCAACTCGAATTAGTTGTGCCTAGGTTGTGATAAACGAAAGATAACTATGACAATATGTAAAGCGAACGAAACGAAATCCAATAAGACGCTGCCGGTTGAGCGAAGGGCAGGGGAGAATGAAAGCAAAGAATGAGAAAGAAAGTGGGCAGCAGCTACAAAGAGCGCGAAAAATTGCTCAGGCTGTATTTGATTGTTTTTTCTGCTGTTGGATGATGTCCGCAGCCGTCGGTGTGTCTTGTGTTATTGACCAAACATTCTCCCCCGTTGGAAGGCAAGGGCTTTCAACATCATCCTGCTTGGGCAGCAAACACAGCTTTCGTACAGCTCTACGTATGACTCCAGTCAGTTAAAGCACAGCAACTCTGGATCCCCATCAGTCCAGAGTCAGCTCTTGCACTCTGGTGGAGCCACTTCGCGGCGGTGGATTCTCATCCTTTACAAGGACAACATTTTAATGGAGAGTCCAGGCTGAGGAGTGCGC
This sequence comes from Drosophila borealis, assembly GCA_035045885.1. NCBI lineage: Eukaryota > Metazoa > Arthropoda > Insecta > Diptera > Drosophilidae > Drosophila > Drosophila borealis. The sequence continues at coordinate 65,346 of JAWNOR010000109.1, forward strand.
ATTGACGTGGACCATGTTTGAAAACATTTCACAGATTTTTTAAAAATCCTTTTTTCTTGTTTTATTATTTTGCAAACGACAAAAACTGTGTTTTCATTCGTTGGCAAAAGAATAAAACAAGAATTAAACTGTTTTTTAAAAATCTTGAAATCGTTTTAATCGATGGTGAATTTTTCAGTTTAGATATTTTCATTTGATTAATTATATTTGAAAAAATTTTTTGGACTTTAAAATAGATTTACTAGTGTATTTGTCGTTTGGCAAATGAATAAAAAGTTAATCTTAATCTGTGAAATCGTGTTAATACGTCGATCCATCCAAATATTTTATTAGAGTCCTAGCTTGATTGAGATTAAAAATTCGATGAAATATTCGTATGTAGGGATTTAAAAGTAAGCTTTAAACTAAAATCTGTGTTTTCGGTTGTTTGGCAAAAGAATAAACCACGAATTGAAATCATTTTTAAAAAAAATTTGTGAAATCGTGTTCAATACGATCGGATGCCAGCAACAAATATTTTTATTACAGTTCTAGCATATTTTCTAAAGTTCTTGATTAAATTTTGAAAATTGATTAAATATTCTTATGTTAGTCTTTGAAAGTAAGCTTTAAAATAAAATCTGTGTTTTCTGTTTATTGGCAAAAGAATAAAACACGAATCAATAAAATGATTTTTTAAAAAAATCTGGAAATCGTGTTCATACGATCGAATGCCACCAACAATATTTTTATTACAGTTCTTGGCATATTTTCCTAGGTGCTTGATTGAATTTTATTTTGGTAAAATATTCTGATGTTAGGTTTAAAAGTTAGCATTAAACTAATATCGGTGTTCTCTGTCGTTTGACAAAAGATTAATCCACGAATTAAAATCATTTTTAAATAAAATCTGTGAAATGGTGTTCACTACGATCGGATGCCAGGAACAAATATTTTTTTATTTCAGTTCTTGGCATTTTTCCTAGGTGCTTGATTGAATTTTAAAATTGTATGAAATATTCTTATGTAGGGCTTTAAAAGAAAGCTTTCAGCTAAAATCTGTGTTTTCTGTCGTTTGGCAAAAGAATAAAACAAGAAATAAAATGATTTTTACAAAAATCTGTGAAATCGTGTTCAAATATTTTTATTACAGTTCTTTACATATTTTCTAAAGTTCTTGATTAATTTTAAAAATTTGATAAAATATTCTCATGTTGGGCTTTAAAAGTTAGCATTAAACTAAAATCTGTTTTTCTGTCGTTTGGCAAAAGAATAATAGTCGATTAAAATCGTTTTTTTAAAAAATCGTGAATGTGTTAATACGATCGGATGCAACAAAAATATTTGTATTACAGTTCTTGGTTTTTTCTATGTGATTAAATTTAAAAATTTGATGAAATATTCTGATGTAGGGCTTTAAAAGAAAGCTTTAAGCTGTAATTAATACATTTATTAAAGTCTTGATTAATTTTTCAATTTGATGAAATATTCTAATGTTGGGCTTTAAAAGTAAGCTTTAAACTAAAATCTGTGTTTTCTGTCGTGTGGCAAACGAATAAAACACGAATTAAAATCATTTGTACAAATATCTGTGAAATCGTGCTCAATACGATCGGATGCCATCAATTTTTATTGGGGTTCTTGGCATATTTTCGTAGGTGCCTGATTTAATATTCTTATGTAGGGCTGTGTAGTTGCAAGCCTTTTTGCAACCAATTAATTCTAACTGCTTGTGTGCAGCGAAATTCAAACACTTATGTATATTTGTTTTCGAATATATTTATTGCCGCGCAGGGCACTTAGTAGAGATTATGTTTTTATATTGTTGCTTAGCAGCCAACTCGAATTAGTTGTGCCTAGGTTGCGATCAAACGAAAGACTAACTATGACAATATGTAAAGCGAACGAAACGAAATTCCAATAAGTCGCTCGCCGGTTAGAGCGAAGGGCAGAGGGAGTCAATGCAAAGCAAAGCAATGCAGAAAGAGAGTGGGCAGCAGCTTACAAAGAGCGCGCAAAAAACTATTTGCTCTTAGGCTGTAATTATGATTGTTATTTTCTGCTGTTGGATGATGTCCGCAGCCGTCGGTGTTATCTCTGCTGTTACTTGACCAAACATTCTCCCCCCGTTGGAAGGCAAGGGCTTTCCACATCATCCTGCTTGGGCAGCAAACACAGCTTTCGTACAGCTCTACGTATGACTCCAGTCGCAGTTTGAAGCACAGCAACTCTGGATACCCCATCAGATCCAGAGATCAGCTCTTGCACTCTGGCGAGTGGCCACTTCAGCGGCGGTGGATTCTCATCCTTTACAAGAACAACATCGTTAATGGAGAGTCCAGGCTGAGGAGTGCGCCATTTGGAGCGCTGTTGAAGAAGCGTCAAATATTCTTCGCGCCAACGGGCCCAGAATACTTGTTGGAGATATGTGACGCGCTGAAAATAATTAAGCCGATTGAAGTTAAGCTGCCTTAGATCGGGCTCAATGTATGATGAAGATGGCGCTGTACCCAGGAAGTGTGCGGGTGTCAAGACGTCAAGATCACCTGGATGCTCTGAAAGTGGAAGTAGTGGTCGAGAATTAATAATTGCCGTGAAGTGGCAGACGAGCGTACGCAGCGAATCGAAATCCAAAATGGAAGAGCAAACAGATCGATAAAAGTGGTGCTTAGCAGTCTTCACAACGGCTTCCCATAGTCCGCCAAAGTGCGGAGAGCGAGGAGGGATGAACAACCATTCAATTGAGTCGGTTAGGCAAAACTCGTTAACGGCCTTGACATGCTCGTCACTCAGGAACAGGCGGCTCAGATCTGCTAGTTCGTTCTTGGCACCTACGAAGTTTGTCGCATTGTCAGACCAGATCCTTGAAGGTCGAGAGCGAGTCAGGATGAAACGTTTTAGGGCGTTTGGAAACGATGTTGTGGACAAATCCTTTACAAGCTCTAAGTGCACCGTCTTTGTAGCGAAGCATATGAACAAACTGATATAGCAATTCACTCTAGGCCTGTTGCGCACTTCGTTCTTGTAGTAAAATGGTCCACTGTATTCAACGCCAGTGATCAGAAAGGGATACGATGTATCAAGACGATCAGCTGGTAGGTCTGCCATTATATGCTCGGCCAATCGTGGCTTGGTACGAAAACAGATTATGCATTTGGCAACAATACTGGAGACTGTTTTTCGACCGCCAATGGGCCAGTACTGGAGCCGAATCGAAGACAATAAAGCGCGAGGTCCAGTGTGTAAGTTTCGTTTATGAGAGTGAACTATGATTGCTCGCGTCACAGGATGCTGACGGGGCAATATACTCGGATGTCGCGCTGAGAAGTCCAACGACAAGTTTTTCAGCCGTCCACCGATGCGGAGTAGGCCGAAGTCGTCAAGGAATGGTGCAAGAGGGGCCATTGAGCTAGACATTTTGACATGCCTTCCTTCCTTCAATGCCTTGTAGTCATCGCTAAGAGTAGCCATTTGCACTGACCGCAGCAACCAATGTGTGCCACGATGCAAGCGGTCAACAGTTAGTTCAGCTCCTCGGATTCGATTTACAAATTTGTAAACATAAGCAAATACCCGCTGCAGCTTGGAAAACGAATTGATGAGCTTGCAACCAATCGAGAGATCCGGTTGCGCTGCAGTTCCGAGGAGTACCTTGTGTCGAAGTTCTGGTAAGGATTCGACAGGTACACAGGAGGCAGGCCACTCTTCCTTTCCCTTACTGAGAAAACTCGGACCACGGGCCCACAATGGAGACCGGAAGAGCTCACTAGGCAGCGCTCCTCGTTAAATTATATCCGCCGGGCTTAATTCAGTGGGAATATGATGCCATTCCATTCCAGTGGTGAGCTCTTGGATGGCTGCGACTCGGTTGGCAACGAAAACATTGAATTTCGAAGCATCATTGCGAATCCAAGCCAAAGTCACGGCAGAGTCTGACCAATAGTAATACCGACAGTCGAACACTTTCATTTGGCATATTTCGCTGAGAAGTTGAGCCAGTAATGCAGCTCCGCAGAGTTCCAGCTTTGGTACCGTGATGGTTTTCACAGGCGCGACACGCGATTTGGAGCATAAGAGATGCACGCTGGTGTTGCCATGGCACTTTGAGACTGTATAGACGCATGCTTCATAAGCGCTTAGGCTGGCATCACAAAATCCGTGAATTTCCACTGTACTGTCTGATGAGAGTGCTCGACGGGGATACTGGAATTGCTGGGTATACTCAAAATCAGCGCAGAAGTTGACCCAGGCTGTGCCTAAGTGTACGGGCAGGCTCTCATCCCAGTCCAGTTTTTCTCTCCAGAGATCCTGCATACAAATTTTCGATTTTGTTATTACGGGACCAACAAGACCAAGGGGGTCGTAAAAGCGAGCTATTGCGGAGAGTATTGACCGTTTTGTCAGTCTGGAGGGCAACCTTAGTGGAGAGAAGGAGAAAAGGAAACAGTCTGAAGCGGGTTCCCAAACTAGGCCTAACGTTTTCGTGATGTCACTGCCATCGTCAAACTTAAGCAGCGTTTATTTATCCTCTTCCGGTATGTTTTGGAGTACAGCTGTGTCGCTAGAACACCATTTTCGCAGCCTAAAGTTCCCCTTGGCGAGTAGTCCAGATGTTTGCTTCAATATCTCAATTGCTTCTTGAACACAGCTACCACCAGAAATGAGATCATCCACGTAGAAATCTCTTTTAACAATGTCAGAGCCAATAGGGAAAGTTTTCTGCTCATCCTCGGCCAGTTGGTGCATAGCTCGCACTGAGAGAAACGATGCTGGTTTTGTGCCGTAGGTGACGGTGTCTAATTTGTAAATCTGTATCTTCTGATGCTGAGACTCACGCCACAAGATACATTTTAAATAACTGTCTGCGGGTTCGACTCGTACGCATCGATACATTTTACATATATCGCCTGTCAGAGCGACTGCAAATGTACGAAACCGCATCAGTATCGAAAACAGCTTCGGTTGGATGGTAGGACCTGCCATCAGTGCATCATTCAGCGAGTATCCTCCTTCAGCACTTAGTGATGTGGCAGGTAGTACTTGCATTGGCCCAGTGCAGCTAAGGTAACAAGTGACATGTGACCCAAGTCAAGATATTCCTTGATAAATGCTGCATACTGGGTTTTCAATACTGGATTGCGGTCTAGTTTTCTTTCTTAGTTCTGGAATCGACGAACCGCCTGTTGATAGGAGTCACCCAGCTGATACATGCCTAGTCGTAGCGGTAAACGAACTGAATAGTCGCCAGTCGACAGACGTTTAAAATTGGCCTGAAAGTGTTCCTCACAGTCGCGATCCTCCTTGTTTGGTAAGGACTCAGGCTCGGTGCAGCATTCCAATTCCCAAAAACGACAGATTAGTTCATCAATCTGTGTATTCGGTTGCAGATGCGAGTTAACCAGCAGATCTGGATTCACTATTGATCTCATGGCCATTAATGATGATTTTCCTGCATGTGAAGCACCTCCCGTAGCCACCCAACCAAGGCGAGTCTTTTGCAATATCGGCAGTCCAGCAGCTAGTTTAATCTGGCCGATGCATAGCAGATCGAAGAACAGACTGGCTCCAATCAACATGTCGATTTGCTGAGATTTAAAGAATTCAGGATCAGCTAGTTGTATATTTGATGGAATGTTCCATGATGCAGGGTCAAGAGTGAAGCCAGGCTGATTATCGGTGATGGATGGTGCAATCAAGGCCGGGATGCATGTGGAGTACTCCGACACTCGAGATTTGACATTGATGTTGACCGAAAAACCATCGGACGCAAATGCTGCATCTTCAATGCCAGAGACGATTGCTGTTAACTTGAATTTGCGCAGCTGGAGCTGATGAGCAAGACGAGAGGTGATGATGTGCAACTGCGACCCAGAGTCGAGCAACGCACGGCAGGGCACAAAGGAGCCAGCGCGATTTTTCACGTTGATGACGGCAGTGGCAAGCAGGACAACATCGTGCTTGAGATGCTGGGCGGTAGTGAGAGGCGAAGATAAAAGTGCCGCCAAGGTGTTTTGGGATGACGAATAAGTTTCGGTATCTTGAGCATTGTTTGGGCTAGAAGCAGCGATGTGACTGCTTGTGTTGCCAAGATGCAACAAGCTATGATGTTTGCTTCCACAAACTCTGCAAGCGCTGGAGCCGCAGACTCTCAGCTGATGTCCCCTTTGCAGGCAGTTTAGGCACAGCGCAAGCCGCTTGGCTTCGTGAAGGCGCAGCAAGGGCGGTAAATTTCCGAATTGCAAACATTTATAAATAGAGTGGCCTGCGACTTCACAAAACACACAAGCACTCGTTCCATTCCTAGTCACTACAAACGTTCTTCTACTACTACAAAATTTCAGCGATGTGTGCCTGAAAAATAAGACGCTTGTTATTAAAACGCTTATCAAGCAGTTCTAAAGCGGCAGCATAATTAGCGTTTGAAATTTCCAATTAGCGAATTGTATCCAGTGCTATTCCTTTAAGGCATGACCGTAGATGCTGGAGTTTTTCAATGTTGGTCAAATACGGATCCTTGTCCGTGGTGAACAGGTTCGAGAAATCGGCCCATTCTGTGTAGCCTCCACTAAACTCCGGCAATTTAAGTTGAGGCAATCGAGAGTGGTTTGGAACAACAAAGGTAGAACGCGAATCATCGGCTGCGGCTGATTTGAAGGTGGAACAATGCGGAATCTGCTGAACCTTGCTTCGATTTCCGCGCTCTCGTTGAAGGGACAGCCGTAGCTGTCTAATAGTTGACTCAAAACTTGTCTGAAGATCCTCTTCAACGCTGGCATGACCCACCTCTAACAAACTATAATAGATTGTTTCAAATTTCGCCAGCAAGTCAGATGCCATGCTTATGTAATCTTGCAGCTTGTAGTCATCAACATCGCGAAGTCGAGCGGGATCAAGTTCCGAGGACAATCTATTGAGTCGATCACTTAAATTCTTAATCTTTATTTTAAAAACAGCAGCCTGGGTACCAACCGCCACTTGACTAGCTGATGTCGCCTCATCATTTCCATTTGCACTTGCACCTTCATCACACATTATGAATATAGCGCACAACAAGGTTCACGCAGCCGAACTACAATACAAGTCTGATCGCACAAGTGTTCGTTCGGGCGAGATAGCGTATAGCGGGTTATAGCGCGCAACGATTAACGGGGATTCGCTACGGCGTTTATGTATAACAACTGTATTCAGATGCGCAAGCAAACGGCTTACCACACCGCTGTGCCCGAACTGATAAACTGTCCGTTGACACGACAAGAGCGAAGTAGAAATCACGTCGGGGTCACCAAAATGTGTAATTGCAAGCTTTTTTACAACCAATTAATTCTAACTGCTTGTGTGCAGCGAAATTCAAACACTTATGTATATTTGTTTTCGAATATATTTATTGCCGCGCAGGGCACTTAGTAGAGATTATGTTTTTATATTGTTGCTTGGCAGCCAACTCGAATTAGTTGTGCCTAGGTTGCGATCAAACGAAAGACTAACTATGACAATATGTAAAGCGGACGAAAAGAAACTCCAATAAGACGCTCGCCGGTTAAAGCGAAGGGCAGCGGGAGTCAATGCACAGCAAAGCAATGCAGAAAGAGAGTGGGCAGCAGCTTACAAAGAGCGCGCAAAAAAATATTTGCTCTTAGGCTGTAATTATGATTGTTATTTTCTGCTGTTGGATGATGTCCGCACCCGTCGGTGTTGTCTCTGCTGTTACTAGACCAAACAAGGGCTTTTAAAGTAAGCTTTAAGCTAAAATCTGTGTTTTCATTCTTTGACAAAAAAATAAAACACGAAATCAAATGATTTTCAAACTAAAAATCTGTGAAATCGGGGTCAATACAATCTGCTGCTAGCATCAAATATTTTTATTACAGTTATCAGCATATATTCTAAAGTTCTTGATTAATTTTAAATATTGATGAAATATTCTCTTTTGGGATTTAAAAGTAAGCTTTGAACTAAAATCTGTAACTTCTTTTTTTGGCAAAAGAAAAAAACACGAAATAAAATGATTTTAAAAAATCTAAAATCTGTGTATTCTGTCGTTTGGCAAATAAATAAAACACGAATTAAAATCATTTTTTAAAAAAATCTGTGAAATCGTGTTCAATACGATCGAATGCCATCAACAAATATTTTTATTACAGTTCTTTGCATATTGTCCTAGGTGCTTGATTGAGTTTAAAAATTTGATAAAATATTCTTATGTAGGGATTTAAAAGTAAGCTTTAAACTAAAATCTGTGTTTTCGGTTGTTTGGCAAAAGAATAAAACACGAATTAAAATGATTTTTAAAAAATCTGTGAAATTGTTTTCAAAACAATCGGACGCCAGCAACAAATATTTTAATAACAGTTCTTAGCATATTTTCTAAAGTTCTTGATTAATCTTAAAAATTTAATAAAATATTCTCATGTTGGGCCTTAAAAGTAAGCATTAAACTAAAATCTGTGTTTTCTGTCGTTTGGCAATAGAATAAACCACGAATTAAAATGATTTTGTATAAAATCTGTGAAATCGTTTTCAATACGATCGGATTTCAGCAACAAATATTTTTATGTAGGGATTTAAAAGAAAGCTTTCAGCTAAAATCTGTGTTTTCTGTCGTTTGGCAAAAGAATAAAACAAGAAATAAAATGCTTTTTACAAAAATCTTTGATATCGTGTTCAATACGATCGGATGCCAGCAACACATATTATTTTTACAGTTAATAGCATAATTTCCAAAGTTCTTGATTAATTTTCAAAATTGATGAAATATTCTTATGTAAGTTTTTAAAAGTAAGCTTTAAAATAAAATCTGTGTTTTCTGTTTTTTGGAAAAAGACTGTTGCGCTATTGAGCTTTTTCAATAGCTTTCACAAATAGAAATAATTAACTATTTATTTTTTGTGTTCAAAATTGTTTTTATATTTCTTAAAGTTACGAGAAGCAGGCAGACCCTAATTGGTCTGTGCTTATTATTTAAGAACAATAGTTTATATATAGGCAAGCGAACCCGAATTTGTACGTGCCAACTTTAGCGAAGCGACAATTATTAGTTATAATTTTGAGTAATGCAAGTGGCCGATGCGTACCAAATGCATGAAGCGAACTAACTTAACTAACTCGATGCGCAGCATCGAGGCCTTCGCATAAGTAAAGCTAGGGCAATAAAACGATAGTTACAGCGAAGAGCGGCAGCTCTATGTAAATGAATTCTTAAGAGCGAAATTTAGGCAATTGCTTTGCAGAGCGAGTATTATAAGATAAAATTAAGATGCTGCTCTTATCAGTTGCGAGGTCGCTCCAGTTGTTTTGGCTGCGTAACCAGACATTCTCCCCCCGTTGGAAGGCATGGGCTTTCAACAGATTCCCTGATGGGCAATAGGCATAGCTTGTTTGCAGCTCTTCTCGTTTCTCCTGTTGCGGTGCGCAAAATGGCTACTCGAGCGACTCCATCCTTTCCCATGATTAACTCCGTGATTCTCGACAGTGGCCACCTTAGAGGCGGCAGATTTTCATCCTTTACGAGGACTATGTCGTTGACGCATAGGCCTGGTTTCGGAGTACGCCATTTGAAGCGCTGCTGAAGCAGTGTTAAGTATTCTTCACGCCAGCGAGACCAAAACAGTTGTTGGAGGTATGTTACGCGTTGCCAGCCATCCAGACGATTGAATTGAAGGTGCGTCACATCAGGGTCATCGAACGATGAGCTGGGTCCACCAATCAAGAAATGAGCTGGAGTGAGCACATCTAGATCTGCTGGATCTTCTGAAAGAGGAAACAATGGCCTGGAATTAATTATCGATGCTATGTGGCAGACTAGGGTGCGAAACTCTTCGAAGTTGAGAACACAAGATCCAACAGCACCATAAAAATGATGTTTCGCTGTCTTCACTGCTGCTTCCCAAAGGCCGCCAAAATGCGGTGAACGAGGAGGTATAAATTTCCAATCAATGGAATCAGCCATGCAAAATTTATGCACTGACTCAATATGATTGCGACTTATGAATAGACGCTTGAGATCCAGAAGCTCGTTTTTGGCGCCAACAATGTCTGAGATGGCCTGCCTCGAGTCGATATAAACCTCTTAAGCGTATTCAAGAATGAAGCTGTCGACAGATCCTTGACCAGTTCCAGGTGAACCGCTTTAGTCGCGAAGCAGACGAAGACAGCCATGTAACATTTGACTGGAGCTTTATTTCGTACGTCTGGCTTATAGAAAAATGGTCCACAATAGTCAACACCAGAGACTTCAAAGGCTCGACAAGCAGTCAAACGTTCTTTGGGCAGATCAGCCATTATATGCTCTATTAATCGAGGCTTGGCACGAAAGCATCTCACACATTTTCCAACCACCTTGGATACGGTCTTCCTTCCACCAATCGGCCAATACTGCAACCGAATATGAGCAAGAAGTGCCCGTGGACCAGCGTGTAAGTCCCGATTGTGAAACCGTGTGATGACTGAGTCTGTGATGGGATGGTGACACGGGAGAATTATTGGATGGCGAGCGTCGAAATCCAGCGAAGAGTTTTTCAATTTGATTTGGTCTCTTCCCACAGGTGTGCTCTCTGGACGAGCCTTAGTAAGAGTTGGGTCCCATGTTGTATATCAGACACTGTTAGTCCAGGATGCCTGCTTCTGTGTATGAATTTATAAATATATCCAAATATACGCTGCATTGTATCAAATGAGTTGACGTATTTACAAGTGGCAGTTATATCAACGAAGGGAGATGACGCAATAAGGACCCTTTTTTTAAGTTCGAGTTCTGTCCTTTCTGACAAGCAAGAAGCAGGCCAGTCCAATTTGTTTTCAACTAGAAATTCTGGGCCGTTGAACCACAGTGACGATTGATCTAATGCACTGGGCGTAGATCCTCTCGAGAGTATATTTGCCGGGTTGAGTGATGTAGGCACGTAACGCCATTCCATGCCATTAGTTAGCTCTTGAACTGCTGTGACGTGATTAGCCACAAACACATTGAGCTTGCAGGGCTCGGTCCTTATCCAGGAAAGGCATACAGAAGAATCCGACCAACAGTAGAATTTTCCATCGAACAGATTCATTTTAGATATCTCACGCATGAGATTAGATAATAAGACGGCGCCACAGAGCTCTAGCTTTGGAACTGTGATTGTTTTTAGAGGAGCTACACGCGATTTGGAACACAACAACTGACAACTGGCTGATGTTCGTCGAGAAAGGACGTAGGCACAGGCCCCATATGCTTCGATGCTGGCGTCGCAGAAACCGTGAACTTCTAACTCTGCTACAGGTATTGACACGAGACGAGGAAATTTAAGAAACTGTGCCTTCTCAAAACTGCAGCAAAGATCATGCCAAGCTGTTGCTAGCGATGATGACAAGCTCTCGTCCTACTCAAGCTTCTCCTTCCTGATCTGCTGCAAACAGATTTTAGCCTTGGCAATTACCGGCCCTATGAGTCCAAGCGGGTCATACAAGCGAGCTATGGTCGATAGTATTGATCTTTTGGATGGTTTAGATCTCTGCTGAATGGACGAAAAAGAAAACAACAACCGATCCGACGCTGAGTCCCAAGCGAGTCCAAGAGTTTTGTTGATGCCGCTACCATCATCAAACTTTAGAGAAGATTCTCTGTCCTCTACGGGTATCCCTTTCAGTACAGCAGCATTGTTTGAGCACCACTTTCGCAACATGAAGCCCCCACTTGCCAAGATTCCAGCCGTCTGATTAAGAATTTCCTTTGCTTCTTGAATTTAATCACCCCCTGAAATGAGGTCATCAACGTAGAAGTCACGCCGCAAAATCCGAGATCCAATTGGAAAATTAGTTTCCTCATCCATAGACCGCTGATGCATAGCACGGATAGAGAGGAATGAAGCTGGCTTTGTTCCGTATGTAACTGTATCCAGCTTAAAAATCTTTAATCCTGTTCTGGCGAGTCTCGCCACAGAATGCATTGGAGTAAATCATCCGGTGCACAGATGTTTTCTTCCTTTGAAGTGGTAGGTGTACTTTCCAAGCAGGATTCTATCTCCCAAAATCTTCGAACCAATTCATCAGCACGTTCTTCAGAACTTGACTCAAGTTTGCCCGCAGTATGCTTTGCCATTAACATAGAACCACTCAAGCGCGGTCCGCCTCCAGAAACTACCCAACCAAGCCGTGTTTTTGAAGACACGGTAGTCCTGGGAGAAGCCTTATCTGGCCGACGCTGAGAAGGTCGTAAAACAGGCTAGCTCCAAGTAGCAAGTCCACGCGTTGAGGTTTAAAGAAAGACGGATCTGCAAGTTTTATGTTATCGGGAATGTTCCAATTCGTCGTGTTGATAGTAAAACTCGGTTGACTATCAGTTATGTTAGGCGCTACCAGAGCTGTAAGGCATGTTGAGTATTCAGAGACTTGAGACTGTATTGTGATAGTGACCGTGTTTCCTTCTGTTTCAAAACGAGAATCTCCTAGACCAGAGACAATGGCTGAGGACTTGTGTTTCTTTAGCTGAAGCTGTTGAGCAAGGCGCGACGTTATAAGGTGAAGCTGAGAACCAGAATCCAAAAGGGCACGACAAGGTATCAAAGTGCTGGAGCGATTTTTAACAAAGATCATAGCCGTAGCCAGGACGACAGCATCACTACTGAAATACTGGGCAACAAGAGATGTGGAGGTAGATGGCGATGACTTAGCGAAAGAGGCATGGGCTATCGGCGATGAATTTGCAGGCTCAGTCAGCTGACCAGACGGAAATACCGAATTATTTAAATGCAGCAGAGAATGATGTTTCGCCCCGCAGGTCCGACAGCATCCAGAGCTGCATGATCGCAATTGATGACCTTTCTTTAGGCAATTCAAGCACAATGCAACTCGTTTTGCCTCCCTAAGCCGTAATGCAGGGGTCAAATTTCCAAATCGAGAACAATTATATATATTATGACCAGGGCTGTCACAAAAGACGCAGACAGGGGCGTCGTGGTTAGTGGCGATAAATGACGATCTACTGGTGTTAATTGCTCTAGTTTTTCCCACCTGATGGCTAGGGGCATAGCTTGCCATAGCAAAATGTACTGTTTCCATTGTTCGGCATCTCTGCTCCAGAAACGTAGCCATATGCTCCAACGATGGTATTAGGTTGACGAACGACGAATCCTCTAGCCTTTCTTCCCATTTGGCTTGTGATATTGGGTCCAGCTTTTGTAAAATAATCTGCACAATGATGCATCCAGCGATTTGTTCGGAGTTGCCCATGCTCTTTAACGCGCGAATATGTGCGTTGAATTGGTCGGATAACTCCCTTAGCGACACGGCCGATCCACCTGCCACCCTCTTGAGCCCCAATATCTCAAGTATGTGTGCCTGAAAAACCAAACGTCTGTTATTAAACCTTTTCTCCAATAAATTAAGTGCTATGGCATAATTATCGTTTGTTATTTCCAATGATCGAATCGCGTCCAGCGCTGTATCCTTCAGGCACGATCGAAGATGCTGCAGCTTTTCGATATCTGCTAGATCAGGATGATTTTCTATGACGGTTGTGAACATAGAATAAAAGTCGGCCCATTCTGTGTAACCACCACTGAACGTAGGCAACTTTATTGAGGGTAGTGTCGGCGGTGCCTTAGCTCGAACTGTCTGCGAGGGCAGCACAGATTGGTCGCGAAATGTTGAGCAGGGCAATATTGAGACACGTTTCGCAATTTCACTCCGAACCAAAATTCCCATAGAAACTGCTAACTCATCGAAGTCCTCACGCAATTGGTTACCGATTTCATCAAAGTCTAGTTCTTCGAGGCTAGTGTGAGTAATATCAAATGAGGTCTGAAGCCGCTCGATTTGCTTCAGCCTAACACTAAGACCGCACTCGTCAATTGCACTAAGTGGGCAAAGGGCACTGCACTAGAGGCATTATTTTCGGTCGCCATTAGAGTAACCAACAACGGTGATCGCTAGTACATGTAAACCGTTCAAAAAACAATAGGTGTACAATAAGAACTTCGGCGAACGCAAGTGTCAAGCTATGTAACGAAGCAACGGCAATAGCTTTTACATAAGTACCGCACGAATGAGCCACCGAAAGAGTAGGCAAAGCGACGGCGATAAGTATGTATGTATATAAAGTGCACAAATCGAAATGCCAGGTGGTGTCTTTTAAGATTATTGTTTTAATGTAAAGCAAAAAATCTTACAACAACAAAAATAAAACCACCTTCGTATAAGTAAAGCTAGGGCAATGAAACGATAGTTACAGCGAAGAGCGGCAGCTCTATGTAAATGAATTCTTAAGAGCGAAATTTCGGCAATTGCTTTGCAGAGCGAGTATTATAAGATAAAATTAAGATGCTGCTCTTATCAGTTGCGAGGTCGCTTCAGTTGTTTTGGCTGCGTAACCAGACATTCTCCCCCCGTTGGAAGGCATGGGCTTTCAACAGATTCCCTGATGGGCAATAGGCATAGCTTGTTTGCAGCTCTTCTCGTTTCTCCTGTTGCGGTGCGCAAAATGGCTACTCGAGCGACTCCATCCTTTCCCACGATTAACTCCGTGATTCTCGCCAGTGACCACCTTAGAGGCGGCAGATTTTCATCCTTTACCAGGACTATGTCGTTGACGCATAGGCCTGGTTTCGGAGTACGCCATTTGGAGCGCTGCTGAAGCAGTGTTAAGTATTCTTCACGCCAGCGAGACCAAAACAGTTGTTGGAGGTATGTTACGCGTTGCCAACCATCCAGACGATTGAATTGAAGGTGCGACTCATCAGGTTCAACGAACGATGAGCTGGGTCCACCAATCAAGAAATAAGCTGGAGTGAGCACATCTAGATCTGCTGGATCTTCTGAAAGAGGAAACAATGGCCTGGAATTAATTATCGATGCTATGTGGCAGACTAGGGTTCGAAACTCTTCGAAGTTGAGAACACAAGATCCAACAGCACCATAAAAATGATGTTTCGCTGTCTTCACTGCTGCTTCCCAAAGGCCGCCAAAATGCGGTGAACGAGGAGGTATAAATTTCCAATCAATGGAATCAGCCATGCAAAATTTATGCACTGACTCAATATGATTGTCACTTATGAATAGACGCTTGAGATCCAGAAGCTCGTTTTTGGCGCCGACAATATCTGAGATGGCCTGCCTCGAGTCGATATAAACCTCTTAAGCGCATTCAAGAATGAAGCTGTCGACAGATCCTTGACCAGTTCCAGGTGAACCGCTTTAGTCGCGAAGCAGACGAAGACAGCCATGTAACATTTGACTGGAGCTTTATTTCGTAGAAAAATGGTCCACAATAGTCAACACCAGAGACTTCAAAGGCTCGACAAGCAGTCAAACGTTCTTTGGGCAGATCAGCCATTATATGCTCTATTAATCAAGGCTTGGCACGAAAGCATCTCACACATTTTCCAACCACCTTGGATATGGCCTTCCTTCCACCAATCGGCCAATACTGCAACCGAATATGAGCAAGAAGTGCCCGTGGACCAGCGTGTAAGTCCCGATTGTGAAACCGTGTGATGACTGAGTCTGTGATGGGATGGCGAGCGTCGAAATCCAGCGAAGAGTTTTTCAAGCGCCCATCAACTCTAAGAATACCGAAATCATCCAAAAAAGGGTTAAGTGATGCGATACAACTGGACGGTTTAACAACTCTTCTCGATTGCAATGATTTGATCTCTTCCCACAGGTGTGCTCTCTGGACGAGCCTTAGTAAGAGTTGGGTCCCATGTTGTATATCAGACACTGTTAGTCCAGGATGCCTGCTTCTGTGTATGAATTTATAAATATATCCAAATATACGCTGCATTGTATCAAATGAGTTGACGTATTTACAAGTGGCAGCTATATCAACGAAGGGAGATGACGCAATAAGGATCCTTTTTTTAAGTTCGAGTTCTGTCCTTTCTGACAAGCAAGAAGCAGGCCAGTCCAATTTCTTTTCAACTAGAAATTCTGGGCCGTTGAACCACAGTGACGATTGATCTAATGCACTGGGCGTAGATCCTCTCGAGAGTATATCTGCCGGGTTGAGTGATGTAGGCACGTAACGCCATTCCATGCCATTAGTTAGCTATTGAACTGCTGTGACGCGATTAGCCACAAACACATTGAGCTTGCAGGGCTCGGTCCTTATCCAGGAAAGGCATACAGAAGAATCCGACCAACAGTAGAATTTTCCATCGAACAGATTCATTTTAGATATCTCACGCATGAGATTAGATAATAAGACGGCGCCACAGAGCTCTAGCTTTGGAACTGTGATTGTTTTTAGAGGAGCTACACGAGATTTGGAACACAACAACTGACAACTGGCTGATGTTCGTCGAGAAAGGACGTAGGCACAGGCCCCATATGTTTCGATGCTGGCGTCGCAGAAACCGTGAACTTCTAACTCTGCTACAGGTATTGACACGAGACGAGGAAATTTAAGAAACTGTGCCTTCTCAAAACTGCAGCAAAGATCATGCCAAGCTGTTGCTAGCGATGATGACAAGCTCTCGTCCTACTCAAGCTTCTCCTTCCTGATCTGCTGCAAACAGATTTTAGCCTTGGCAATTACCGGCCCTATGAGTCCAAGCGGGTCATACAAGCGAGCTATGGTCGATAGTATTGATCTTTTGGATGGTTTAGATCTCTGCTGAATGGACGAAAAAGAAAACAACAACCGATCCGACGCTGAGTCCCAAGCGAGTCCAAGAGTTTTGGTGATGTCGCTACCATCATCAAACTTTAGAGAAGATTCTCTGTCCTCTACGGGTATCCCTTTCAGTACAGCAACATTGGTTGAGCACCACTTTCGCAACTTAAAGCCCCCACTTGCCAAGATTCCAGCCGTCTGATTAAGAATTTCCTTTGCTTCTTGAATTGAATCACCCCCTGAAATGAGGTCATCAACGTAGAAGTCACGCCCCAAAATCCGAGATCCAATTGGAAAATTAGTTTCCTCAGCCATAGACAGCTGATGCATAGCACGGATAGAGAGGAATGAAGCTGGCTTTGTTCCGTATGTAACTGTATCCAGCTTAAAAATCTTTATATCCTGTTCTGGCGAGTCTCGCCACAGAATGCATTGGAGAAAATCATCCGGTGCGGAAACGCGTACGCAGCGATACATTTTTCCAATGTCTCCTGTTAGGGCGATCGGGAAATTACGAAAGCGAAGAAGGATATGAAACAGCGAGCTTTGAATAACAGGTCCAGCCATCAATAGTTCATTTAATGAATAACCTGACGAGGTAGCTGCTGAGCCGTCGAAAACGACTCGCAATTTTGTCGTTGTACTGTCTTCTTTAAAGACACAGTAATGAGGAAGAAAGTATTGACAAAGTCCTATAGACTCTGGAGCAACAGGCGACATATGACCAAGATCCAAATATTCCTTTAGGAAGTTTGAATATTGAATCTTCAGATCTGGACGATTTTGTAATTTGCGTTCCAGGGTCAGGAACCGACGAAAGGCTTGTTGGTATGACGTCCCCAGACATTCCAAACTTTGCTTGAAGGGTAAACGAACTGAATATTAGCCACTTGGCAATCTGATATGAGTCTTTACGAAATGTTCTTCACAGATGTTTTCTTCCTTTGAAGTGGTAGGTGTACTTTCCAAGCAGGATTCTATCTCCCAAAATCTTCGAACCAATTCATCAGCACGTTCTTCAGAACTTGACTCAAGTTTGCCCGCAGTATGCTTTGCCATTAACATAGAACCACTCAAGCGCAGTCCGCCTCCAGAAACTACCCAACCAAGCCGTGTTTATTGAAGACACGGTAGTCCTGGGAGAAGCCTTATCTGACCGACGCTGAGAAGGTCGTAAAACAGGCTAGCTCCAAGTAGCAAGTCCACGCGTTGAATTTTAAAGAAAGACGGATCTGCAAGTTTTATGTTATCGGGAATGTTCCAATTCGTCGTGTTGATAGTAAAACTCGGTTGACTATCAGTTATGTTAGGCGCAACCAGAGCTGTAAGGCATGTTGAGTATTCAGAGACTTGAGACTGTATTGTGATAGTGACCGTGTTTCCTTCTGTTTCAAAACGAGAATCTCCTAGACCAGAGACAATGGCTGAGGACTTGTGTTTCTTTAGCTGAAGCTGTTGAGCAAGGCGCGACGTTATAAGGTGAAGCTGAGAACCAGAATCCAAAAGGGCACGACAAGGTATCAAAGTGCCGGAGCGATTTTTAACAAAGATCATAGCCGTAGCCAAGACGACAGCATCACTACTGAAATACTGGGCAACAAGAGATGTGGAGGTAGATGGCGATGACTTAGCGAAAGAGGCATGGGCTATCGGCGATGAATTTGCAGGCTCAGTCAGCTGACCAGACGGAAATACCGAATTATTTAAATGCAGCAGAGAATGATGTTTCGCCCCGCAGGTCCGACAGCATCCAGAGCTGCATGATCGCAATTGATGACCTTTCTTTAGGCAATTCAAGCACAATGCAACTCGTTTTGCCTCCCTAAGCCGTAATGCAGGGGTCAAATTTCCAAATCGAGAACAATTATATATATTATGACCAGGGCTGTCACAAAAGACGCAGACAGGGGCGTCGTGGTTACTGGCGATAAATGACGATCTACTGGTGTTAATTGCTCTAGTTTTTCCCACCTGATGGCTAGGGGCATAGCTTGCCATAGCAAAATTTACTGTTTCCATTGTTCGGCATCTCTGCTCCAGAAACGTAGCCATATGCTCCCACGATGTGTAGCATGTACTGTGTTGAAGCTACTCTAGCAATACATATCGGGTAGCAACGGTGACGGCGGTTGGCAGCCAATCTTCACAAAATAATTCGGGAAGTATTCACCGAGGCTCCTCGTGGTCGATTTATCATGGCAGGGGCGGGATCCTCTTGTTCCCTAGCTCTTTCGGGTGGAGGGGTTCTTTGTGGCCATGTCTCGACCTGCATACACAATTTTATTTTAGGATCCCTACAGAATCTAAATTGAAGACCGATCCTCCAAAGAAACAAAATCTCAAACAGGTATAACTAAACGAGCACTAAAAGTGCCAATACAATGGTGATAGCTTTCATTAGGGCATATATATTCCGTAGAGGCGAAGTCTTGGATGTAAGCTGACTCTCGCGTTCGATACCCTCCCAACCATGATCTTCAGCGTTTAAGGTTTTGAAGATCCCAAAAAAACATCCTTCTACGACATTATATCACCATGTCACCAGGAAAGAAAACTTAGCAATTCATATTCAAAATCCGTAATTAATATTTATTATAAACAAAATCATTATTCAAGGAAATTTAATCCTTCCGTTAGATAATCTGCATCTTAGTACACGTGGCAGTAATGATTCAACAATAATTCAGTAACTAAACGAGTCAGTTGATATTTTTACAATAGCTCAAAAATTCTTCAAAAATAATTCATTTCATAAACAGTTAAGTAAATATTTTTTTTTCTTATTGCGCAAAAAAAAATCTCATAATTTCGCTAAAGTGCATTTAATAATTATAGAACAAGGCTAGGCAACGAAAAGAATGGCATTAGTAAATTGAACTACAGTGTAATCGGCAAAAAAATGTATTATAATAGAGTCAATATAATTGTAGTTGATTGTTAATTTTAAGGTCGAAAAAAAATTATGGGCAACAGAAGGTTAAGCTCGAAGCGCATGGGCAAGTCGGAGCGCAGCGCAACCAGCTGATCAGTGAATACAATTATACATATTTGTGTACATATATTTGATTCTGTTAAATATTTTCTCTTTTGTGTTGCTTCTGTCTCAGCAATCTGATATGAGTCTTTACGAAATGTTCTTCACAGATGTTTTCTTCCTTTGAAGTGGTAGGTGTACTTTCCAAGCAGGATTCTATCTCCCAAAATCTTCGAACCAATTCATCAGCACGTTCTTCAGAACTTGACTCAAGTTTGCCCGCAGTATGCTTTGCCATTAACATAGAACCACTCAAGCGCAGTCCGCCTCCAGAAACTACCCAACCAAGCCGTGTTTATTGAAGACACGGTAGTCCTGGGAGAAGCCTTATCTGGCCGACGCTGAGAAGGTCGTAAAACAGGCTAGCTCCAAGTAGCAAGTCCACGCGTTGAGGTTTAAAGAAAGACGGATCTGCAAGTTTTATGTTATCGGGAATGTTCCAATTCGTCGTGTTGATAGTAAAACTCGGTTGACTATCAGTTATGTTAGGCGCAACCAGAGCTGTAAGGCATGTTGAGTATTCAGAGACTTGAGACTGTATTGTAATAGTGACCGTGTTTCCTTCTGTTTCAAAACGAGAATCTCCTAGACCAGAGACAATGGCTGAGGACTTGTGTTTCTTTAGCTGAAGCTGTTGAGCAAGGCGCGACGTTATAAGGTGAAGCTGAGAACCAGAATCCAAAAGGGCACGACAAGGTATCAAAGTGCTGGAGCGATTTTTAACAAAGATCATAGCCGTAGCCAAGACGACAGCATCACTACTGAAATACTGGGCAACAAGAGATGTGGAGGTAGATGGCGATGACTTAGCGAAAGAGGCATGGGCTATCGGCGATGAATTTGCAGGCTCAGTCAGCTGACCAGACGGAAATACCGAATTATTTAAATGCAGCAGAGAATGATGTTTCGCCCCGCAGGTCCGACAGCATCCAGAGCTGCATGATCGCAATTGATGACCTTTCTTTAGGCAATTCAAGCACAATGCAACTCGTTTTGCCTCCCTAAGCCGTAATGCAGGGGTCAAATTTCCAAATCGAGAACAATTATATATATTATGACCAGGGCTGTCACAAAAGACGCAGACAGGGGCGTCGTGGTTACTGGCGATAAATGACGATCTACTGGTGTTAATTGCTCTAGTTTTTCCCACCTGATGGCTAGGGGCATAGCTTGCCATAGCAAAATTTACTGTTTCCATTGTTCGGCATCTCTGCTCCAGAAATGTAGCCATATGCTCCCACGATG
>JAWNOR010000110.1:0-16830 GCA_035045885.1 Drosophila borealis
CAGATTTTAGTTTATAGCTTACTTTTACAGCCCAACATAAGAATATTTCATCAAATTTTTAAAGTTAATCAAGAACTTTAGAAAATATGCTCAGAATTGTAATAAAAATATTTGTTGCTGGCATCCGATCGTATTGAACACGATTTCACAGATTTTTATAAAAAATCATTTTAATTCGTGTTTTATTCGTTTGCCAAAAGACAGAGAACACAGATTTTAGTTTAAAGCTTGCTTTTACAGCCCAACATAAGAATATTTCATTAAATTTTATTAAATTAAATTTTCAAATCAATCAAGCACCTGGGATCGTATTGAAC
Source organism: Drosophila borealis (assembly GCA_035045885.1). Lineage (NCBI taxonomy): Eukaryota > Metazoa > Arthropoda > Insecta > Diptera > Drosophilidae > Drosophila > Drosophila borealis. Next base: position 318 of record JAWNOR010000110.1, read on the forward strand.
AAGATATCAGAGATTTTTTTAAAAATGATTTTAATTCGTGTTGTATTCTTTTGCCAAACGACAGAAAACACACATTTTAGTTTTAAGCTTACTTTTAAAGCCCAACATAAGAATATTTCATCAAATTTTTAAATTCAATCAAGCACTTAGGAAAATATGCCAAGAACTGTAATAAAAATATTTGTTATTCGCATCCGATCGTATTGAACACGATTTCACAGATTATTTTTTAAAATATCATTTTAATTCGTGTTTTATTCGTTTGCCAACCTACAAAAATACAGATTTTAGTTTATAGCTTCCTTTTATATCCCAACATGAGAATATTTCATCAAATTTTTAAAATTAATCAAGAACTTTAGAAAATATGCTAAGAACTGTAATAAAAATATTTGTTGCTGGCATCTGATCGTATTGAACACGATTTCACAGATTTTTAAAAAAATCATTTTAATTCGTGTTTTATTCTTTTGCCAAACCACAGAAAACACAGATTTTAGTTTAAAGTTTACTTTTAAAGCCCTACATAAGAATATTTAATCAATTTTTAAAATTAATCAAGAACTTAAGAAAATATGCTAAGAACTATAAAAAAAATATTTGTTGCTGGCATCCGATCGTATTGAACACGATTTCACAGATTTTTTTAAAACATCATTTTAATTCGTGTTTTATTCGTTTGCCAAAAGACAGAAAACACAGATTTTAGTTTAAAGCTTACTTTTACAGCCCAACATAAGAATATTTCATCAAATTTTTAAATTCAATCAAGCACCTAGGATCGTATTGAACGAGATTTCACAGATTTTTTTTTAAAAAGATTTTAATGCGTGTTGTATTCTTTTGCCAAACGACAGAAAACATAGATTTTAGTTTAAAGCTTACTTTAACAGCCCAACAAAGGAATATTTCATCAAATTTTTAAATTCAATCAAGCACCTAGGAAAATATGCCAAGAACTATAATAAAAATATTTGTTGCTGGCATCTGATCGTATTAAACACAATTTCACAGATTTTTAAAAAAAGTCATTTTAATTCGTGTTTTAATTATTTTGCCAAACCACAGACAACACAGATTTTAGTTTAAAGCTTACTTTTACAGCCCAACATGAGAATATTTCAATAAATTTTTAAAATTAATCAAGAACTTTAGAAAATATGCTGATAACTGTAATAAAAATATTTGTTGCTGCCATCCGATCGTATTGAACACGATTTCACGATCCACAGAAAACACAGATTTTAGTTTAAAGCTTACTTTTGCAGCCCAACGTGAGAATATTTCATTAAATTTTTAAAATTAATCAAGAAACAAACAAATCAATCCGCTCGTATTGAACACGATTTCACAGATTTTTTTAAAATATCATTTTAATTCGTGTTTTTTTCGTTTGCCAAACCACAGAAAACACAGACTTTAGTTTATAGCTTACTTGTAAAACCCTACATAAGAATATTTTTAATTATATCAAGCACCTAGGAAAATATGCCAAGAACTATAATACATATATTTGTTGTTGGCATCCGATCGTATTGAACACGATTTCCAAGATTTTTTAAAAAAATGATTTTAATTCATGTTTTACTCTTTTGCCAAACGACAGAAAACACAGATTTTAGTTTATAGATTACTTTTACATCCCAACATGAGAATATTTCATCAAATTTTTAAAGTAAATTAAGAACTTTAGAAAATATGCTCAGAATTGTAATAAAAATATTCGTTGCTGGCATCCGATCGTATTGAACACGATTTCACAGATTTTTATAAAAAATCATTTTAATTCGTGTTTTTTTCTTTTGCTAAAAGACAGAGAACACAGATTTTAGTTTAAAGCTTGCTTTTACAGCCCAACATACGAATATTTCATCAAATTTTCAAATCAATCAAGCACCTGGGATCGTATTGAACAAGATATTAGAGATTTTTTTAAAAATGATTTTAATTCGTGTTGTATTCTTTTGCCAAACGACAGAAAACACAGATTTTAGTTTTAAGCTTACTTTTAAAGCCCAACATAAGAATATCATCAAATTTTTAAATTCAATCAAGCACTTAGGAAAATATGCCAAGAACTGTAATAAAAATATTTGTTATTCGCATCCGATCGTATTGAACACGATTTCACAGATTATTTTTTAAAATATCATTTTAATTCCTGTTTTATTCGTTTGCCAACCTACAGAAATACAGATTTTAGTTTATAGCTTCCTTTTATATCCCAACATGAGAATATTTCATCAAATTTTTAAATTCAATCAAGCACTTAAGAAAATATGCCAAAATGTAATAAAAATATTTGTTGCTGGCATCCGATCGTATTGAACACGATTTCACAGATTTTTAAAAAAATCATTTTAATTCGTGTTGTATTCGTTTGCCAAAAGACAGAAAACACAGATTTTAGTTTAAAGCTTACTTTTACAGCCCAACATACGAATATTTCATCAAATTTTCAAATCAATCAAGCACCTGGGATCGACAATCCATTCCTGCAAAATCTGCGTCATTCGAAAAAAGAAATTGCAAACGCAGCTCATGGGCGACTTGCCTGTGGAGAGAGTCACATCCTCTCGGCCGTTCACTCACACAGGAGTCGATTTTGCAGGCCCCTTCGATGTTAAAAATTACACAGGTCGAGCCTGTCTTATTACAAAAGGCTACGTGTGCGTCTTTGTGTGCTTCAGCACCAAAGCCATCCACCTAGAAGCTACATCTGACCTGACCACAGAAAAATTCCTAGCGGCATTTGCGAGATTTGTGGCAAGACGAGGGTGCCCAAGTCAAATGCATTCCGATAACGGCGAAACCTTCGTCGGAACGGCCAAAGTCCTCTCGCGCGATTTTGTAGAAACGCTTAAGACTCATCTCCAGGCCACTTACAGTCTCCAGAAACTGTCCTGGCACTTCAACCCTCCTAGTGCACCGCATATGGGTGGCCTGTGGGAGGCAGGTGTAAAGAGTTTCAAAAATCTATTTTATAAGTCTACATCGACCTCCAAATATACCTTCGAAGAGCTTTCCACGCTCCTATCCAAAGTTGAAGCATGCCTGAATTCAAGACCGATAACTCCAATGTCGGAAGATCCTACTGATCTCCTAACTCTGACTCCCGGTCATTTTCTAGTCGGGGGTCCTCTACTTTCCGCCACAGAGCCAGAGATCAAGGAAAACGCCACCTCCATCATCAACCGCTGGCAGCGCTTGAAGGCTTTGCAACAACAGTTCTGTCTCCGTTGGAAACATGAGTATCTTTTAGAATTACACAAAAGAAACAAATGGCAAACTCCAACGCGAGACTTACAACGAGACGATCTAGTCATTATTAAAGAAAATAATCTTCCAGTTAATGACTGGCGTCTAGGTCGAATCCAAACGACCTATCCTGGCGACGACCAAAGAGTCCGAGTGGTCGACGTCTTGACAGCCCGAGGTGTCTCCAAGAGACCTATCTCTAAGCTGATCCTGCTCCCGATAGAATCTAGTCTCCATTTTCCATCTAGTAGAATCTCTAGTAAAGACTAGAATCCTAGATCCATAGGTCTGCGGACCATCCATATAAAGCCGCATCAGTAATGTCTATTATGTTTTTTTTCAACCTTCTTCGCCGCAAGGACAAGTGCCGCAAGTGCCAGGGCGACCATCACACCTTGCTTCATTTCCAAGAAGCGCGTCGCATGCCATCGCGATCTCCAGAGCGATCCCAAGCAATGCGAAGCAGCTAGGCCCAAGCGCGAAGCTCCGCGCCGCTCTCTTCCGCTGGTTCTATCTCCTTGTCGACTTTGATGGAACACAAAAGGACAACCGTGCTCACGAGAGCACTCATCCGACTTGGAAACGGCAAGGCGACCCGCGACACTCGGGCACTTTTAGACCCGTGCTTCCCGGTAAGTCTTATCGACGCATCCTTGGCAAAGGCTTCCGGGCTATCCGTCACCCGCGTCGGTAAAGACAACGCTTGCTCGGCCATCATAAGTTCCAGGACCTCTAGCTTCCAGCGAGAGGTCATCCTTCAGGTGATGCCAAATCTCCGGTATCGAACTCCAACGAAGCTCGTCAGCGAGAAACTGAATGAGCCCTTCAACAACGTTCGATTGGCAGACGATCGCTGGTTCCAGCCGGAAATCTCCAATCTGGTGTTGGGCTCGGATATCTACCCCGATTTAATTCTCCAAGGCGTCCTGCCGAGCCATGGCGGCGCACCACTGGCTCAAAACACGTTCTTCGGGTGGATACTGTCCGGCTCCTGCGCTCACCAGTAGGAACAGAGCCACTTCCCTCTCCCCTTTTTTTGCAATACTGCAAGGCGGGCGGCATATTCACACAAGAAGTGTATCCAGCAGTCGCCATCCAACCGCCATGTAACTCCGGAACCAGTACATGGAACATGAAATTCACCTCATTTACACTAATACATTGTAATGTACTCTGAAAATATAGAACAGAAGAAAAAAATAACAGAAAACGCAGATTTTAGTTTAAAGAGTACTTTTACAAGCCTACATATTTCATCAAATCCTTAAAATTAATCAAGAACTTTAGAAAATATTCTAAGAACAGTAATAAAAATATTTTTGCTGGCATCCGATCGTAATAAACACAATTTCACAAACTTTTTTTAAAAAAATTTAAATTCGCGTTTTATTCATTTGCCAAACCACAGAAAACACAGACTTTAGTTTATAGCTTACTTTTAAAACCCTACAAAATAATATTTTAAATTATATCAAGCACCTAGGAAAATATGCCAAGAACTATAATACATATATTTGTTGTTGGCATCCGATCGTATTGAACACGATTTCCAAGATTTTTTAAAAAAATTATTTTAATTCATGTTTTACTCTTTTGCCAAACGACAGAAAACACAGATTTTAGTTTATAGATTACTTTTACATCCCAACATGAGAATATTACATCAAATTTTTAAAGTTAATTAGTAACTTTAGAAAATATGCTCAGAATTGTAATAAAAATATTGGTTGCTGGCATCCGATCGTAACACGATTTCACAGATTTTTATACAAAATCATTTTAATTCGTGTGTTTTTCTTTTGCTTAAAGGCAGAGAACACAGATTTTAGTTTAAAGCTTCCTTTTACAGCCCAACAAACGAATATTTCATCAAATTTTCAAATCAATCAAGCACCTGGGATCGTATTGAACAAGATATCAGAGATTTTTAAAAAATGATTTTAATTCGTGTTGTATTCTTTTGCCAAACGACAGAAAACACACATTTTAGTTTTAAGCTTACTTTTAAAGCCCAACATAAGAATATCATCAAATTTTTAAATTCAATCAAGCACTTAGGAAAATATCCCAAGAACTGTAATAAAAATATTTGTTATTCGCATCCGATCGTATTGAACACGATTTCACAGATTATTTTTTAAAAAGTAATATTAACTCGTGTTTTATTCGTTTGCCAACCTACAGAAATACAGATTTTAGTTAATAGCTTCCTTTTATATCCCAACATGAGAATATTTCATCAAATTTTTAAAATTAATCAAGAACTTTAGAAAATATGCTAAGAACTGTAATAAAAATATTTGTTGCTGGCATCTGATCGTATTAAACACAATTTTACAGATTTTTAAAAAAATCATTTCAATTCGTGTTTTATTCTTTTGCCAAACTACAGAAAACACAGATTTTAGTTTAAAGTTTACTTTTAAAGACCTACATAAGAATATTTAATCAATTTTTAAAATTAATCAAGAACTTAAGAAAATATGCTAAGAACTATAAAAAATATATATGTTTCTGGCATCCGATCGTATTGAACACGATTTCACAGATATTTTTAAAATATCATTTTAATTCGTGTTTTATTCGTTTGCCAAAGGACAGAAAACAGATTTTAGTTTATAGCCTACTTTTAAAACGCTACATAAGAATATTTCATCAAATTTTTAAATTCAATAAATCACCTAGGAAAATATGCCAATAAAAAAATATTTGTTGCTGGCATCCGATCGTATTGAACACGATTTCACTGATTTTTAAAAAAATCATTTTAATTCGTTTTTTTTTTCGTTTGCCCAAAGACAGAAAACACAGATTTTAGTTTAAAGCTTGCTGTTACAGCCCAACATACGAATATTTCATCAAATTTTCAAATCAATCAAGCACCTGGGATCGACAATCCATTCCATTCAATTCCTAGCGGCATTTGCGAGATTTGTGGCAAGACGAGGGTGCCCAAGTCAAATGCATTCCGACAACGGCAAAACCTTCGTCGGAGCGGCCAAAGTCCTCTCGCGCGATTTTGTGGAAACGCTTAAGACTCAACTCCAGGCCACTTACAGTCTCCAGAAACTGTCCTGGCACTTCAACCCTCCTAGTGCACCGCATATGGGTGGCCTGTGGGAGGCAGGTGTAAAGAGTTTCAAAAATCTATTTTATAAGTCTACATCGACCTCCAAATATACCTTCGAAGAGCTTTCCACGCTCCTATCCAAAGTTGAAGCATGCCTGAATTCAAGACCGATAACTCCAATGTCGGAAGATCCTACTGATCTCCTAACTCTGACTCCCGGTCATTTTCTAGTCGGGGGTCCTCTACTTTCCGCCACAGAGCCAGAGATCAAGGAAAACGCCACCTCCATCATCAACCGCTGGCAGCGCTTGAAGGCTTTGCAACAACAGTTCTGTCTCCGTTGGAAACATGAGTATCTTTTAGAATTACACAAAAGAAACAAATGGCAAACTCCAACTCGAGACTTACAACGGGACGATCTAGTCATTATTAAAGAAAATAATCTTCCAGTTAATGACTGGCGTCTAGGTCGAATCCAAACGACCTATCCTGGCGACGACCAAAGAGTCCGAGTGGTCGACGTCTTAACAGCCCGAGGTATCTCCAAGAGACCTATCTCTAAGCTGATCCTGCTCCTGATAGAATCTAGTCTCCATTTTCCATCTAGTAGAATCTCTAGTAAAGACTAGAATCCTAGATCCATAGGTCTGCGGACCATCCGTATAAAGCCGCATCAGTAATGTCTATTATGTTTTTTTTCAACCTTCTTCACGTAACAGCACGATGTGTCCACGCCAACAACAAGGCTGATCCAAGAGCCGACCGGCAACGGAATCGTTCCGATGCCGAGTATGCCGAGGAGTCCACGCGCTGCGAAAGTGTCAGCGGTTCATGCGGCTATCTCCAGAAAAGATACTCCGAGCAGTTCTGGTCAACAAATACTGCCCAAACTGCCTGGCTCACCAACATTCCGGGGAGTCCTGTCGCCGCAAGGACAAGTGCCGCAAGTGCCAGGGCGACCATCACACCTTGCTTCATTTCCAAGAAGCGCGTCGCATGCCATCGCGATCTCCAGAGCGATCCCAAACAATGCGCAGCAGCAAGGCCCAAGCGCGAAGCTCCGCGCCGCTTTCATCCGCTGGTTCTATCTCCTTGTCGACTTTGATGGAACACAAAAGGACAACCGTGCTCACGAGACCACTCATCCGACTTGGAAACGGCAAGGCGACCCGCGACACTCGGGCACTTTTAGACCCGTGCTGTCCGGTAAGTCTTATCGACGCATCCTTGGCAAAGGCCTCCGGGCATCACCCGCGTCGGTAAAGACAACGCTTGCTCGGCCATCATAAGTTCCACGACCTCTAGCTTCCAGCGAGAGGTCATCCTGCAGGTGATGCCAAATCTCCGGTATCGAACTCCAACGAAGCTCGTCAGCGAGAAACTGAATGAGCCCTTCAACAACGATCGATTGGCAGACGATCGCTGGTTCTAGCCGGAAATCTCCAATCTGGTGTTGGGCTCGGATATCTACCCCGATTTAATTCTCCAAGGCTTCCTGCCGAGCCATGGCGGCGCACCACTGGCTCAAAACACGTTCTTCGGGTGGATACTGTCCGGCTCCTGCGCTCACCAGTAGGAACAGAGGCACTTCCCTCTCCCCTTTTTTTTGCAATACTGCAAGGCGGGCGGCATATTCACACAAGAAGTGTATCCAGCAGTCGCCATCCAACCGCCATGTAACTCCGGAACCAGTACATGGAACATGAAATTCACCTCATTTACACTAATACATTGTAATGTACTCTGAAAATATAGAACAGAAGAAAAATAACCTTCAAGCGAACAAACGTGTTTTTTTCAAACCTACTCAAGAAATTTGTGCAGAGCAGAAACGCTCCCCCAACGAAACAGCAATTTTGTACAGTTCATATGGAAGCCCTGCGGACGCCCTACTACAACAGACAGAAAACGCAGATTTTAGTTTAAAGAGTACTTTTACAAGCCTACATATTTCATCAAATCCTTAAAATTAATCAAGAACTTTAGAAAATATGCTAAGAACTGTAATAAAAAATATTTTTGCTGGCATCCGATCGTATTGAACACGATTTCACAGACTTTTTTTAAAAAATCATTTTAATTCGTGTTTTATTCGTTTGCCAAACCACAGAAAACACAGACTTTAGTTTATAGCTTACTTTTAAAACCCTACAAAAGAATATTTTAAATTATATCAAGCACCTAGGAAAATATGCCAAGAACTATAATACATATATTTGTTGTTGGCATCCGATCGTATTGAACACGATTTCCAAGATTTTTTAAAAAAATTATTTTAATTCATGTTTTACTCTTTTGCCAAACGACAGAAAACACAGATTTTAGTTTATAGATTACTTTTACATCCCAACATGAGAATATTTCATCAAATTTTTAAAGTTAATTAGTAACTTTAGAAAATATGCTCAGAATTGTAATAAAAATATTTGTTGCTGGCATCCGATCGTATTGAACACGATTTCACAGATTTTTATAAAAAATCATTTTAATTCGTGTTTTTTTCGTTTGCCAAAAGACAGAGAACACAGATTTTAGTTTAAAGCTTGCTTTTACAGCCCAACATACGAATATTTCATCAAATTTTCAAATCAACCAAGCTCCTGGGATCGTATTGAACAAGATATCAGAGATTTTTTTAAAATGATTTTAATTCGTGTTGTATTCTTTTGCCAAACGACAGAAAACACACATTTTAGTTTTAAGCTTACTTTTACAATCAAGCACCTAGGAAAATATGCCAAGAACTGTAATAAAAATATTTGTTATTCGCATCCGATCGTATTGAACACGATTTCACAGATTATTTTTAAAAAAGTAATATTAATTCGTGTTTTATTCGTTTGCCAACCTACAGAAATACAGATTTTAGTTTATAGCTTCCTTTTATATCCCAACATGAGAATATTTCATCAAATTTTTAAAATTAATCAAGAACTTTAGAAAATATGCTAAGAACTGTAATAAAAATATTTGTTGCTGGCATCTGATCGTATTAAACACAATTTTACAGATTTTTAAAAAAATCATTTTAATTCGTGTTTTATTCTTTTGCCAAACCACAGAAAACACAGATTTTAGTTTAAAGTTTACTTTTAAAGACCTACATAAGAATATTTAATCAATTTTTAAAATTAATCAAGAACTTAAGAAAATATGCTAAGAACTATAAAAAAAATATTTGTTGCTGGCATCCGATCGTATTGAACACGATTTCACAGATTTTTTTAAAATATCATTTTAATTCGTGTTTTATTCGTTTGCCAAAGGACAGAAAACACAGATTTTAGTTTATAGCCTACTTTTAAAGCCCTACATAAGAATATTTCATCAAATTTTTAAATTCAATCAATCACCTAGGAAAATATGCCAAGAAAAAAATATTTGTTGCTGGCATCCGATCGTATTGAACACGATTTCACTGATTTTTAAAAAAATCATTTTAATTCGTGTTTTTTTCGTTTGCCAAAAGACAGAGAGCACAGATTTTAGTTTAAAGCTTGCTTTTACAGCCCAACATACGAATATTTCATCAAATTTTCAAATCAACCAAGCACCTGGGATCGACAATCCATTCCTGCAAAATCTGCGTCATTCGAAAAAAAAATTGCACGCAGCTCTGGGCGCTTGCTGTGGAGAGAGTCCATCCTTCGGCTTTCAAAGGGTCGATTTTGCAGCCCCTTCGTGTTAAAAATTACACAGTCGAGCCTTTTTTAAAAGGCCGTTGCGTTTTGTGCTCGCCCGCCTGGCCTCGACCGACCCAGAAAATTCCTAGCGGCATTTGCGAGATTTGTGGCAAGACGAGGGTGCCCAAGTCAAATGCATTCCGACAACGGCAAAACCTTCGTCGGAGCGGCCAAAGTCCTCTCGCGCGATTTTGTGGAAACGCTTAAGACTCAACTCCAGGCCACTTACAGTCTCCAGAAACTGTCCTGGCACTTCAACCCTCCTAGTGCACCGCATATGGGTGGCCTGTGGGAGGCAGGTGTAAAGAGTTTCGAAAATCTATTTTATAAGTCTACATCGACCTCCAAATACACCTTCGAAGAGCTTTCCACGCTCCTATCCAAAGTTGAAGCATGCCTGAATTCAAGACCGATATCTCCAATGTCGGAAGATCCTACTGATCTCCTAACTCTGACTCCCGGTCATTTTCTAGTCGGGGGTCCTCTACTTTCCGCCACAGAGCCAGAGATCAAGAAAAACGCCACCTCCATCATCAACCGCTGGCAGCGCTTGAAGGCTATGCAACAACAGTTCTGTCTCCGTTGGAAACATGAGTATCTTTTAGAATTACACAAAAGAAACAAATGGCAAACTCCAACGCGAGACTTACAACGGGACGATCTAGTCATTATTAAAGAAGATAATCTTCCAGTTAATGACTGGCGTCTAGGTCGAATCCAAACGACCTATCCTGGCGACGACCAAAGAGTCCGAGTGGTCGACGTCTTAACAGCCCGAGGTGTCTCCAAGAGACCTATCTCTAAGCTGATCCTGCTCCCGATAGAATCTAGTCTCCATTTTCCATCTAGTAGAATCTCCAGTAAAGACTAGAATCCTAGATCCATAGGTCTGCGGACCATCCGTATAAAGCCGCATCAGTAATGTCTATTATGTTTTTTTTCAACCTTCTTCACGTAACAGCACGATGTGTCCACGCCAACAACAAGGCCGATCCAAGAGCCGACCAGCAACGGAATCGTTCCGATGCCGAGTATGCCGAGGAGTCCACGCGCTGCGAAAGTGTCAGCGGTTCATGCGGCTATCTCCAGAAAAGATACTCCGAGCAGTTCTGGTCAACAAATACTGCCCAAACTGCCTGGCTCACCAACATTCCGGGGAGTCCTGTCGCCGCAAGGACAAGTGCCGCAAGTGCCAGGGCGACCATCACACCTTGCTTCATTTCCAAGAAGCGCGTCGCATGCCATCGCGATCTCCAGAGCGATCCCAAACAATGCGCAGCAGCAAGGCCCAAGCGCGAAGCTCCGCGCCGCTTTCATCCGCTGGTTCTATCTCCTTGTCGACTTTGATGGAACACAAAAGGACAACCGTGCTCACGAGAGCACTCATCCGACTTGGAAACGGCAAGGCGACCCGCGACACTCGGGCACTTTTAGACCCGTGCTGTCCGGTAAGTCTTATCGACGCATCCTTGGCAAAGGCCTCCGGGCATCACCCGCGTCGGTAAAGACAACGCTTGCTCGGCCATCATAAGTTCCACGACCTCTAGCTTCCAGCGAGAGGTCATCCTGCAGGTGATGCCAAATCTCCGGTATCGAACTCCAACGAAGCTCGTCAGCGAGAAACTGAATGAGCCCTTCAACAACGATCGATTGGCAGACGATCGCTGGTTCTAGCCGGAAATCTCCAATCTGGTGTTGGGCTCGGATATCTACCCCGATTTAATTCTCCAAGGCTTCCTGCCGAGCCATGGCGGCGCACCACTGGCTCAAAACACGTTCTTCGGGTGGATACTGTCCGGCTCCTGCGCTCACCAGTAGGAACAGAGCCACTTCCCTCTCCCCTTTTTTTTTTGCAATACTGAAAGGCGGGTGGCATGTTCACACAAGAAGTGTATCCAGCAGTCGCCATCCAACCGCAATGTAACTCCGGAACCAGTACTAATACATTGTACTAATACATTGTAATGTACTCTGAAAATATAGAACAGAAGAAAAAATAACCTTCAAGCGAACAAACGTGTTTTTTTCAAACCTACTCAAGAAATTTGTGCAGAGCAGAAACGCTCCCCCAACGAAACAGCAATTTTGTAAAGTTCATCTGGAAGCCCTGCGGACGCCCTACTACAACAGACAGAAAACGCAGATTTTAGTTTAAAGAGTACTTTTACAAGCCTACATATTTCATCAAATCCTTAAAATTAATCAAGAACTTAAGAAAATGTTTAAAAAAAAAATTTTAATTCGTGTTTTATTCGTTTGCCAAAAGAAAAAACACAGATTTTAGTTTAAAGCTTACTTTTACAGCCCAACATGAGAATATTTCATTAAATTTTTAAAATTAATCAAGAACTTAAGAAAATATGATAAGAACTATAATAAAAATATATGTTGCTGGCATCCGATCGTATTGAACACGATTTCACAGATTTTTTTAAAATATCATTTTAATTCGTGTTTTATTCGTTTGCCAAACCACAGAAAACACAGATTTTAGTTTATAGCTTACTTTTAAAACCCTACATAAGAATATTTTAAATTATATCAAGCACCTAGGAAAATATGCCAAGAACTATAATACATATATTTGTTGTTGGCATCCGATCGTATTGAACACGATTTCCAAGATTTTTTAAAAAAATGATTTTAATTCATGTTTTACTCTTTTGCCAAACGACAGAAAACACAGATTTTAGTTTATAGATTACTTTTACATCCCAACATGAGAATATTTCATCAAATTTTTAAAGTTAATTAAGAACTTTAGAAAATATGCTCAGAATTGTAATAAAAATATTCGTTGCTGGCATCCGATCGTAACACGATTTCACAGATTTTTATAAAAATCATTTAAATTCGTGTTTTTTTCTTTTGCTTAAAGACAGAGAACACAGATTTTAGTTTAAAGCTTGCTTTTAGAGCCCAACATACGAATAATTCATCAAATTTTCAAATCAATCAAGCACCTGGGATCGTATTGAACAAGATATCAGAGATTTTTTAAAAATGATTTTAATTCGTGTTGTATTCTTTTGCCAAACGACAGAAAACACACATTTTAGTTTTAAGCTTACTTTTACAGCCCAACATAAGAATATTTCATCAAAAATATGCCAAGAACTGTAATAAAAATATTTGTTATTCGCATCCGATCGTATTGAACACGATTTCACAGATTATTTTTAAAAAAGTAATATTAATTCGTGTTTTATTCGTTTGCCAACCTACAGAAATACAGATTTTAGTTTATAGCTTCCTTTTATATCCCAACATGAGAATATTTCATCAAATTTTTAAAATTAATCAAGAACTTTAGAAAATATGCTAAGAACTGTAATAAAAATATTTGTTGCTGGCATCTGATCGTATTAAACACAATTTTACAGATTTTTAAAAAAATCATTTTAATTCGTGTTTTATTCTTTTGCCAAACCACAGAAAACACAGATTTTAGTTTAAAGTTTACTTTTAAAGACCTACATAAGAATATTTAATCAATTTTTAAAATTAATCAAGAACTTAAGAAAATATGCTAAGAACTATAAAAAATATATTTGTTGCTGGCATCCGATCGTATTGAACACGATTTCACAGATTTTTTTAAAATATCATTTTAATTCGTGTTTTATTCGTTTGCCAAAGGACAGAAAACACAGATTTTAGTTTATAGCCTACCTTTAAAGCCCTACATAAGAATATTTCATCAAATTTTTAAATTCAATAAATCACCTAGGAAAATATGCCAAGAAAAAAAATATTTGTTGCTGGCATCCGATCGTATTGAACACGATTTCACTGATTTTTAAAAAAATCATTTTAATTCGTGTTTTTTTCGTTTGCCAAAAGACAGAGAACACGGATTTTAGTTTAAAGCTTGCTGTTACAGCCCAACATACGAATATTTCATCAAATTTTCAAATCGATCAAGCACCTGGGATCGACAATCCATTCCTGCAAAATCTGCGTCATTCGAAAAAAGAAATTGCAAACGCAGCTCATGGGCGACTTGCCTGTGGAGAGAGTCACATCCTCTCGGCCGTTCACTCACACAGGAGTCGATTTTGCAGGCCCCTTCGATGTTAAAAATTACACAGGTCGAGCCTGTCTTATTACAAAAGGCTACGTGTGCGTCTTTGTGTGCTTCAGCACCAAAGCCATCCACCTAGAAGCTACATCTGACCTGACCACAGAAAAATTCCTAGCGGCATTTGCGAGATTTGTGGCAAGACGAGGGTGCCCAAGTCAAATGCATTCCGATAACGGCGAAACCTTCGTCGGAACGGCCAAAGTCCTCTCGCGCGATTTTGTAGAAACGCTTAAGACTCATCTCCAGGCCACTTACAGTCTCCAGAAACTGTCCTGGCACTTCAACCCTCCTAGTGCACCGCATATGGGTGGCCTGTGGGAGGCAGGTGTAAAGAGTTTCGAAAATCTATTTTATAAGTCTACATCGACCTCCAAATACACCTTCGAAGAGCTTTCCACGCTCCTATCCAAAGTTGAAGCATGCTTGAATTCAAGACCGATATCTCCAATGTCGGAAGATCCTACTGATCTCCTAACTCTGACTCCCGGTCATTTTCTAGTCGGGGGTCGTCTACTTTCCGCCACAGAGCCAGAGATAAAGAAAAACGCCACCTCCATCATCAACCGCTGGCAGCGCTTGAAGGCTATGCAACAACAGTTCTGTCTCCGTTGGAAACATGAGTATCTTTTAGAATTACACAAAAGAAACAAATGGCAAACTCCAACGCGAGACTTACAACGGGACGATCTAGTCATTATTAAAGAAGATAATCTTCCAGTTAATGACTGGCGTCTAGGTCGAATCCAAACGACCTATCCTGGCGACGACCAAAGAGTCCGAGTGGTCGACGTCTTAACAGCCCGAGGTGTCTCCAAGAGACCTATCTCTAAGCTGATCCTGCTCCCGATAGAATCTAGTCTCCATTTTCCATTTAGTAGAATCTCCAGTAAAGACTTGAATCCTAGATCCATAGGTCTGCGGACCATCCATATAAAGCCGCATCAGTAATGTCTATTATGTTTTTTTTCAACCTTCTTCACGTAACAGCACGATGTCTCTACGCCAACAACAAGGCCGATCCAAGAGCCGACCAGCAACGAAATCGTTCCGATGCCGAGTATGCCGAGGAGTCCACGCGCTGCGAAAGTGTCAGCGGTTCATGCGGCTATCTCCAGAAAAGAGACTCCGAGCAGTTCTGGTCAACAAATACTGCCCAAACTGCCTGGCTCACCAACACTCCGGGGAGTCCTGTCGCCGCAAGGACAAGTGCCGCAAGTGCCAGGGCGACCATCACACCTTGCTTCATTTCCAAGAAGCGCGTCGCATGCCATCGCGATCTCCAGAGCGATCCCAAACAATGCGCAGCAGCAAGGCCCAAGCGCGAAGCTCCGCGCCGCTTTCATCCGCTGGTTCTATCTCCTTGTCGACTTTGATGGAACACAAAAGGACAACCGTGCTCACGAGAGCACTCATCCGACTTGGAAACGGCAAGGCGACCCGCGACACTCGGGCACTTTTAGACCCGTGCTGTCCGGTAAGTCTTATCGACGCATCCTTGGCAAAGGCCTCCGGGCATCACCCGCGAGGGTAAAGACAACGCTTGCTCGGCCATCATAAGTTCCAGGACCTCTAGCTTCCAGCGAGAGGTCATCCTGCAGGTGATGCCAAATCTCCGGTATCGAACTCCAACGAAGCTCGTCAGCGAGAAACTGAATGAGCCCTTCAACAACGATCGATTGGCAGACGATCGCTGGTTCTAGCCGGAAATCTCCAATCTGGTGTTGGGCTCGGATATCTACCCCGATTTAATTCTCCAAGGCGTCCTGCCGAGCCATGGCGGCGCACCACTGGCTCAAAACACGTTCTTCGGGTGGATACTGTCCGGCTCCTGCGCTCACCAGTAGGAACAGAGCCACTTCCCTCTCCCCTTTTTTTTTGCAATACTGAAAGGCGGGTGGCATGTTCACACAAGAAGTGTATCCAGCAGTCGCCATCCAACCGCAATGTAACTCCGGAACCAGTACTAATACATTGTACTAATACAATGTAATGTACTCTGAAAATATAGAACAGAAGAAAAAATAACCTTCAAGCGAACAAACGTGTTTTTTCAAACCTACTCAAGAAATTTGTGCAGAGCAGAAACGCTCCCCCAACGAAACAGCAATTTTGTAAAGTTCATCTGGAAGCCCTGCGGACGCCCTACTACAACAGACAGAAACGGCAGATTTTAGTTTAAAGAGTACTCTTACAACCCTACATATTTCATCAAATCCTTAAAATTAATCAAGAACTTTAGAAAATTTAAAAAAAAAAAATTAATTCGTGTTTTATTCGTTTGCCAAAAGAAAAAACACAGATTTTAGTTTAAAGCTTACTTGTACAGCCCAACATGAGAATATTTCATTAAATTTTTAAAATTAATCAAGAACTTAAGAAAATATGATAAGAATTATAATAAAAATATATGTTGCTGGC